>CABHPP010000713.1:9377-92184 GCA_902168425.1 Peromyscus attwateri | reverse complement strand
ACAGAGAAACCCTGTCTCGAAAAAACCAAAAAAAAAAAAAAAACCAACATACATACCTACATACATACATACATACATACATACATACATACATAAATGAAGAAATGAAGAAATAAATAAATAGGTTCTCATACTGCCCATTTCCACAATGTGAATCCCATTTCCTTGCAGAACGATGCTGTCATTTCTATAAGGAAAGTGGTTGGAAGTATAAACTGCAAAGCAGACCTGAATCTGAACCCAGCCCCGCCACCTCCAGCTCTGCCACCTCCTTCCGTTGTATAACCCTGACTGCTATTTTATGTCAGTCTGCTCCCTGAGTTATAACATAAAGGGATTGCCTCCTTTGATAACTGCTGTGAGGATAAAAGAATACTGTATACAAAGTACTTCATCTAGGGTATGGTACCTATAAATCCACTCTTCTGTGTAATGGGATAATTCTAATTCCAGATACATAATAGGTTAAGCATCATTTAACTTTTAAGCAGAAACTTTCTTGGGGGGGGGGGACTCCTCAGGCTGCTGAGGGTGACAGCACAGAGCTGTGTGTCCCTGGAACCTTCACAATACATATTTACCTGCCAATATAGCTCAATAAGGCTGAAGACAATAAATGACTGGTAATGGGTAGGACTGCAAGAATTTCTCACATTATTGTTCCTTATAATCTCTTTAGAAATAAACAATTCCTTTTGGAAATAACTGTTGTAAGTCTTGAGTGTTAATTCTATTTTAGAACTCATTATCTTTAGTGCTAAAACACCATCTTCGTGACAAATTTACAATCACCAAAAAGGGCCAGGGGAAGGACTCTCCATCGCTACCATATTAATCCAGAGGATATGAAGACTAAATGGCTAGGTGGGGTGATGGCTCGAAACAGGTGAACTACCCACCACGTGAGCACAAGGACCTGAGTGTGACCACAGCACCGGGAAGGACATGGGAAGACACAGGCAGCTCCTGAGAGCTCAGTGGCCAATCAACCATTGAAAAAGAGCAATAAAGACACCCGATGTTACCCTCTGCCCTCCACACACATGCACCCGAACATAGGAACACACACAGACCCCAAAACACTAGATGGATAAAAAACTAAAACAATGTTAAATCTTTTCAAGCATTCTCAAAGATTCTTAGCTTTTGGTGACTTTATAAATGGAACAAGTGACGTGATTAAATGAAAAACAGTCACAATAGCAAACATTCTCGTTGCAAATATACAACTATATGTACACTGATAGACTGGAAAAGAACAAGAATAATGTAGTATACAATGACTAGTGTTTTGAAAGTAACAGCAACCAATTACTGAGAACTTCTATGAAAAGACAATAGGCTAAGTGGTTAATTTAATTTGCATATCATCCTATGAAAAAGATTATCTCCACTTCCTAGTTAAGTGAACCGAATACCTGTAGACAACCTAACTACTTCTCACTGATTGAGCAGACAATCTGGGAACGTGTTTACTTCAGCTGCCACCCATTATCAAATCCTAAGATAGGGAACCACAAGTTAGAAAAGTCACGAATACTGAACTTGAAAAGTGATCATTTACAGTGCACTTGACAGCCGGCACAGCTTCTTAATCAGGAGGGACATGAACGCCTTACGATACCTGCAGTGGTAGACTTTCCAACTCCACCCTTTCCAGAGGCCACAACAATAACTTCTCTAACACCTTCTATGGGCTTCTGCTTAGGCAGTCCTCGGGACATGATTTGTGTTCTTCTTTGTTTCAAGGCCTCACCCTCAGCGCCTAATAACTTTAAAAAAAAAAAAAGTGGTTTAAATCAATCATCCTCATTACTGGATTATTGTGCTGTAAAAGTGAAAACGATCCAGAGTTTGAGTATAACAGGGTTTTCTTTTCTAATTCTGTTCATCGCCACTAATTTAGCCTTTAGGTGCTATTTATCGACGGCTAATCTCAACTGCAAAGATAAATTGCTGGAGCTGAAATTTGTCTGCCAGGGTAAGCGAGGTTGTTAAAAACGCAAAGTGGCCTTTTTACCGAGTTAAGCCCTCCGTGCATTTTCCTTCTCGTTAACCTAGTCACTAAATAACCCCACGCCAACAGAGCAAGGTGCACCCCATACATCCCTCATGCTCAGGAGAGTTTGGGGACCACAAGCCCCAGACTCCTTCTAGGGGACCCGCTAGCGGGAGCTCGCAGGCGCCGGCGATCAGGCTCGCACCATCCCCTCCCGCGCTCGGCACACACCTGGCGCCCACAACTCAAGGCTCGGCGCCCCAGGGGCGGGACAGCGGCCCCGCAACCACCCCGGAGTGACACCCTGCCAAAAAGGAAAAAACGCCGCCAGGTCCCCATGGCGCGCGCTTCTTCCCGGGACCAGGGAGGAAGCACTTTGCGCCGGGCGCGGAGTAATGACGTCACGTGGCAACCCGTGGCTTCCCCTGCCTGGAGACGAGCCTGATTGGTGTTTCTTCAGCTCAGGAACCCCATTTGTTTTAATTCTGATGGTCACCAACTACAAACACTTCTGCGAGGTTGGACCAGACATTCCCGAAGACTTTTCACATATAGCATTTCATTTTATCCTTCCAGAGTAGACAAGGAGACTTCAGAAATTTTTGTTTTGAAGTTTGGAGGGTGGCTTTATGCTGGGGATGAACCCAGGGCCTCGTTCACACTAGGCAAGGACACTACCGAAGTGTACATCGCCAATCCTTCTCTTGTTACTGATTTAAAATTTGAGATTTAGAAAGTTTAATAAGATTGACCCCCATCTTAGCAGAAATTTAAAATGCTAGAACTTGAAGATTTCATTTTCCTTACTGCATAATACTGTATATGTCATTTAAATGCCTCTACTGTTAAAGATTTTTACAACACATAGTACTGTACATGGTCGCTTCAACATTGCCACTGTTAAGGTTTTTACATCACACATACACTGCGTGTGACCTACAGTAATACTCTGCCCTAAGCTAGTCACCACTTGTGTTGCTGATGGCTCACAAGAGAACTGAGGATGTTTTACTAGGTTCAAAAAATTTAGCTAAATCAGAAAATAGGGCCAATAAAGAAGCCTGCTTGAGAAGGAATTTAAGGGTAGTGGTAAAGCGTTTGTGTAGCATATATGAGGCCCTGGTCCAATCATCTGCAAGAGGAATGGAGTGAAACCAGAGCTGGAAGGAGGGAGGGCGTGGAATTTATCCAGGTGGAAGTAAGACTGTGTACATATAGATTTAGATACGCATCAGTATTCCCAAGGCAGATAAAAGAGCAAAAGCAATTACTTTAAGAAAAATAGCTCACAAGCTTATCCGGAAACCAGACCCAGCCAAAGATGGCCAGAGGTATGGTTTCAGTTTGCCTTTGATCATCTTTGGAAGAATTTGTAGGGAGGGCTTTTATTTCTTCCATTTGCTTCTTATTTGTATTTATCATATTAAAGATTCAAAAGCAGTTTGTGTTTCTCTGATCTAATTCTTACTTTTCATATCTTTATTATAGGCATAACAACATCAAAGAATTACCATGAGAATTAAACGTTACTAGTCAAGAGCACTCGGTTCTTAAGCTCTGAGAAAGCCTTCAGCTTCTTGTTTACTCCTCTCAAGCTCATATCCTCATTGTTTCATTCCTTTTTTCTACTGTACACGAGGCTTGACATTTTCAGCTTGTCTTCTCTCACATATTCTTTCGTGGAGTATTTTCTCATCTAATTTTAATTTTAGATTTGTTTCCAGCTCAGTTTTTATAAATGATAAGCAAAAAGCACAGTTAAAAAGAGACACTATAAGAAGACTTCTGCCAAGCAGGCCCAGGCCACACAAGCTAGAATGGGTGAGTGACCCACCTGCCAGCAGAACTATACCCCTCCCCACATTCTGCCCCCACAACCCTTCTTCTGACCCACACCATTCCAGCTCGTCCCCAGCCCTGCTGCTGGGGCCCTGACCTCAACCACAGCAGACTTCTGTCACTGAGGCTCAGACCACACCAGCCAGAATGGATGAGTGACCCACCTGCCAGCGGAACTGTACCACTCCCCAGAGTTTGTCCCCCAGGACCCTTCCCCAGGCCCATGCCATCCCAGCCCATCCCTGGCCCCTCTGCTGGGCCCTGACCCCCACCCTGGAAGACTTCCACCAAGCGGGCCCATACCACAAAAGTCAGAACCGGTGAGTGATCCACCTGCGAGGGAACTGTACCCCTCCCTAGATTCTATCCCCAATGACCCTTCCTCAGGCCAACACCATCCCAGCTCAACCTTGGCTCTGTTGCTGCTGGTCCCTACCCCTAACCCCAGCAAACTTCTGCCACTGAGGTACAGACCACTCCAGTCACAATGGGTGAGTGACCCTCTGTACTGTGGCCCCCCAACTCCAATCTCAGCACCAACACCACTGCTGTGCCTGCCTCCAACTCTGGAAGAATCCCACTGCTCTGATGCAGCCCTCTCCAGTCAACGAGTAGGTGAGTGATCCCACCACCCCACCCCTGCCAGCTGGACGGCTGCCACCCCAAGACCCACACTGAAGCCCAACCCCTCTCACCTCTTCATATCCGCCCCCCCCAAGCCAGTCCTTCCCCCAAATCCTGGCAGACTCCATAGGCCCAGACACAGTTCACACCAGTCAGAAGAACAGCCCCAGCGGTTCTACAGGAGGCCAGGCTGGTCCTAGGTACCACAGAAGAAGATTCAGGCTTTACTGGAGACCAGACTGGATCTAGAGACCCAAGGAAACTATGGGTTTACCAGAGGCCAGACCAGATCAAGGAACCTAAGGCCCCAAAAGCCCCTGCAGAGACACCCTACTACTGTACCTGAGGACTCACCAGTCACTAGCACCCTTGGCCACTTAGGCCAAAAGACCAGAGAGGAAACAGAAACCAAGGAGCAAAACACCCATCCAACAAAGGCAAACATGGGAATCAACACCTAGACCTGTAATCACCCCAAATCCAGAAGCCTAAATGCCAGTGTAAGAACATAATCAATAACAGAAAGGGCAATATGGAACCACCAGAACCCAGCTATCCTATGACAGCAAGACCTGAACATTTTGACACAGCTGAAACACAAGAAAACAACCTTAAAAATAACTTAATGAAGATGATAGAGGTCCTTAAAGAGGAAATGATAAATTCCCTTAAAAATTTGAGGAAAAGACAAACAAAAAAATTGGAAGAAATCAATCAATTAATCCCTTAAAGAAAGCCAAGAAACCCAAGAAAAACAACCAGGTGAAGGAAACAGTTCAAGACTTGAAAATTGAAGTAGAGGCAATAAAGAAAACATAAGCCAAGGGAATTCTGGAACTGGAAAGTCTAGGTAAATGAACAGGAACTACAGATGCAAGCATAACCAACAGAATACAAGAAATGGAAGAGAGAATCCCAGGTGTTGAAGTTACAAATAGAGGAAATAAATTCATCAATCAAAGAAAATGTTAAATCCAACAAATTTTTAACACAAAACATTCAGGAAATCCGGAACACTATGAAAAGACCAAATCTAAGAATAATTGGAATAGAAGAAGGAGAAGAATCCCTGCTCAAAGGCCCAGAAAATATACTCAACAAAATCATATAAGAAAAATTTCCCAACCTAAAGAAGGATATGCCTATAAAGGTACAAGAATAATACAGAACAGCAAATAGACTGGACCAGAAAAAAAAGTCCCCTCATCACATAATAAAACACTAAACATACAGACTAAAGAAAGAATATTGAAAGCTGAAAAGGAAAAAGGCCAAGTAACATATAAAGGCAGACCTCTCAGAATTACACCTGACTTCTCAATGGAGACTCTAAAAGCCAGAAGAGCCTGGACAGACCTCTTGCAGACTCTAAGAGACCACAGATGCCAGCCCAGACTACTATACCCAGCAAAACTTTCAATCACCATAGATGCAGAAAACATGACATGATAAAGTCAAATTTAATCAATATCTATCCACAAATCCATCCCTACAGAAGGTACTAGAAAGAAAACTCCCACCCAAGGAAGCTAGCTACACCCACAAAAACATAGGGAATAGAAAGCTATACCCACGAAAACACAGGCAATAGATAATCCCACACCAGCAAAACCCAAAGGGAAACACACACACATACATACCACCACCACCACCAAGAACAACAATAACAACAAAAACAAGAATTAACAATCACTAATACCTCTCAATATCAATGGATTCAATTCATCAAAAAAAAGACATAGGATAAAAGAATGGATATGAAAACAGGATCCATCCTTCTGCTGCATACAAGAAAAAAAAGGAAAAAAAAAACCTCACTGTCAAAGACAGACATTACCTCAGAGTAAAGGGTTGGAAAAAAGCAAGCTGGTGTAGCTACCCTAATATCTAACAAAATAGACTTCCAACCAGAATTAATCAAAAGAGATGAAGAAGGACATTTCATATTTATCAAAGGACAAAACCACCAAGATGATGTCTCAATTCTCAACATATATGCCCCAAATACAAGGGCACCCACATTTGTAAAAGAAACATTACTAAAGCTTAAATCACATATTGAACTCCACACATTAATCCTGGGAGACTTCAACACCCAACTCTCACCAATGGACAGGTCGTACAGACAGAAACTAAACAGAGAAATAATGGGACTAACATGTTATGACTCAAATAGACTTAACAGACATCTATAGAACACTTCGCCCAAACACCAAAGAATATACCTTCTTCTTGGCACCTCATGGAACCTTCTCCAAAATTGACCACATACTCAGTCACAAAGCAATTCTTAATAGATACAGAAAGAATTGGAATAACCCCCTGTATCTACAGATTAAAGCTGGAGTTCAACAACAACACAAACTACAGAAAGCCTACAATCTCATTGTCTTAGTTAGGGCTTACTATTGCTGTGAAGAGGCACCATGACCACGGCAACTCTTATGAAGAAAATATTTAATTGAGGAGCTCTCTTATAGTTTCAGAGGTTGAGTCCATTATGATCATGAAGGGGAGCATGGTGGCATGTAGGCAGATGTGGTACTGGAGCTGAGAATCCTACATCTTGACTCAGAGGCAATAGGAAGTCAACTGACTGTCACACTGAGTGAAGCTTGAGAAAAAGACCTCAGAGCCCACCCCCACAGTGACACAGTTCCAACAGAAGGTGTGGCCTAGATTAAAGGTGTGCCCTGCAGCCTCAAGGTCTGGATTAAAGGTCTGTGTCATCCAGCCTCCTCCAACAAGACCACACTTTCTCCAACAAGTCCACACCTCCTAATAGTGCCACTCCCTATGAGCATATGTGGGGCAAATACATTCAAATTACCACATTCATGGAAACTGAACAACTCTCAACTGCATTATCACTGGGTAGAGGAAGAAATAAGAAAGAAATTAAAGATTATCTAGAATTCAATGAAAATGAATGCACAACATACTGAAACTTTTGAGACACAATGAAAGCAGAGCTAAAAGGCAAGTTCATAGCACTAAGTGCCTACATAAACAATTTGGAGAGCTCTCATACTAGCAACTGAACAGCACACAGATAGCTCTAGAACAAAAAGAAGCAAACACACCCAAGAAGGGTAGACAGCAGGAAATAATCAAACTGAGGGAGGAAATCAATAAAATAGAAACAAAGAGAACAATACAAAGGAAAGAGCTGGTTCTTTGATAAAATCAACAAGATAGACAAGGCCTTATCCAAGCTAACTAAAAGGCAAAGAGAGAATATCCAAATTAACAAAATCAGAAATGAAAAGATGGAAATAACAACAGACACTGAGAAAATCCAAAGAATCATTAGGTCATACTTCAAAAATCTATACTCCATAAAATTGGAAAATCTAAAAGAAATGGACATATTGATATATACCACTTACCAAAGTTAAATCAAGATCAGATAAACAATTTAAATAGACCTATAACCTCTAAGGAAATAGATATAGTCACTAAAAGTCTCACAACCAAAAAAAGCCCAGGACCAGATGGTTTCAGTGCAAGATTCTACCAGAGTTTCAAAAAAGAGTTAATACCCATATTCCTCAAATTGTTCCACAAAAATAGAAACAGAAGGAACATTGTCAAATTCTTTTTATGAGGCCAGTTACCCTGATACCCAAACCACACAAAGACTCAACAAAGAAAGAGAATTACAGACCAATTTCCCTCATGAACATTGATGCAAAAATAATCAATAAAATACTGGCAAACCAAATCCAAGAACACATCAAAAAAAAATCCACCATGATCAAGTGGGTTTCATCCTAGAGATGCAGGGATGGTTCAACATACAAAAATCTGTCAATGTAATCTACCATATAAACAAACTGAAAGAAAAAAAAACACATGATCATCTCTTTAGATGCTGAAAAAGCCTTTGACAGAATCCAATACACCTTCATGACAAAAGTCTTGGAGAGGGCGGGCGTTGGTGGCGCACGCCTTTAATCCCAGCACTCGGGAGGCAGAGGCAGGCGGATCTCTGTGAGTTCGAGGCCAGCAAGCTGACAGATAATATCAAATTAAATGGAGAGAAACTCAAAGCGATTCCACTAAAATCGGGAACAAGACAAGGCTGCCCACTATCTCCATGTCTGTTCAATATAGTACTCAAAGTTCTAGCTAGAGCAATAAGACAACAAAAGGAGATCAAGGGGGATCAAGGGGATACAAATTGGAAAAGAAGAAGTCAAAGTATCACTATTTGCAGATGACATGATAATATACATACATAAGCAACCCCAAAAATTCTACCAGGGAACTTATTTACAAGTGATAAAAGGGCTGAGAGAGGAATCAGGGAAGCAACACCCTTTACAATAGATATAAACAATATAAAATATCTTGGTGTAACCCTAACCAAGCAAGTGAAAGACCTGTATGACAAGAACTTCAAGTCTTTGAAGAAAGAAATTGAAGAAGATATCAGAAGATAGAAAGATCTCCCATGCTCATGGATAAGTAGGATTAAATGGTAAAAATGGCCATCTTACCAAAAGCAATCTACAGATTTAACAAAAGCCCCATCAAAATTCTAATACAATTCTTTACAGACCTTAAAAGAACAATACTCAACTCCAAATGGAAAAACAAAAAACTGGGATAGCTAAAACAATCCTGTACAATAAAAGAACTGGCGGAGGTATCACCATCCCTGGTCTCAAGCTCTACTGTAGAGCTATAGTAATAAAAACAGCATGGTATTGGAATAAAAACAGACAGGTGGATCAATGGAATTGAATCAAAGACTCAGATATAAATTCAGACACCTGTGGACACCTGATCTTTGATAAAGAAGCCAAAATTGTACAATAGAAAAATGAAAGCTTTTTCAACAAATGGTCCTGCTTAAACTGGATGTCTGCATGTAGAAGAATGCAAATAGATCCATATCTATCACTATGCACAAGTCCAAGTGGATCAAAGACCTCAATATAAATCCAGTTACACTGAACCTGATGGAAGAAAAAGTGGGAAATAGCCTTGAATGAATTGGCACAAGAGACAATTTCCTTAATAGAATACCAGTAGTACAGACACTGAGAACGACAATTAATAAATGGGACCTCATAAAACTAAAAAGCTTCTGTAAGGCAAGGGACACCATCAATAGGACAAAACAGCAGCCTACAAACTGGAAAAAGATCTTCACCAACACCACATCCAACAGAGGGCTGTTCACTAGACATCAAAAAAAAAATAAGCCAGTTTAAAAATGGGGTACAGACCTAAATGGAGAATTCTCAACAGAAGAATCTCAGATGGTCAAAATTCACTTAAAGAATTATTCAACATCCTTAGCCATCAGGGAAATGCAAATCAAAATGACTCTGAGATTCCATCTTATACCTTTCAGAATGGCTAAGATCAGAAACACAAATGACAGCTTATGCTGGAGAGGATGTGTAGCAAGGGGAACAATCCTCCACTGCTGGTGGGAGTGCAAACTTGTACAGCCACTTTGGAAATCAATATCACCACTTCCCAAAAAATTGACAATTGATCTGCCTCAAGACCCAGCTATACCACTCTTGGGCATATACTTAAAGGATGCTCAATCATACCATAAGCACACTTGCTCAGCTATGTTCATAGCAGCTTTATTTGTACTAGCCAGAACCTGTAAACAACCTTAGATGCCCCTCAACTGAAGAATGGATAAAGAAAATGTAGTGCATTTACACAATGAAGTATTAACATAAGAAAATTTGAAGACAAATGGATGGAACTAGAAAAAAATCATCCTGAGTGAAGTAACCCAGACCCAGAAAGACAAACATTGTATGTACTCATTCATAATTGGTTATTAGCTGTAAAGTAAAGGATAACCAGGCTACAATTCACAGCTCCAGAGAAGTTAGGTAACAAGGAGGGCTCAAGGAGGGGATACATGGGTCTCCCTGGCAAGGAGAAATAGAAGAGATCTCCTGGGGGGACTGGAGGTAGGTGGGGTTGGGAACTTGAGGGACTGGGTTGGGGGATGGGTGCAGGAGAGAGTATTGAAAGAGATGACTAGAAAGGGGAGGGGGCATTTCAGGGTCAGGTAGAAGCCTGATGCAAGAAAAATTCCCGTGTATCTACAAGGATGACCCCAGATAAGACTCCTAGCAATAGTGGATACATAGCCTGAACTGGCCATCTCCTGTGATCCGATTGGTAACTGGCCCAATTGTCATCAGAGAGCCTTCACCCAGTAACTAATGGAAAAAGATGCAGAGACCCACATCCAAACATTAGCCTGAGCTCCAGGAATCCTGCTGAAGAGAGGGAGGAAGAATTGCAGGAGCCAGAGGGGTCAAGGACATCAATAGAAAACACACAGAAACAACTCACCTGGCTCATAGGAACTCACAGAGTCTGAACCAACAACCAGGGACCCTGCATGTGACCTACCTAGACCCTCTGCATATATGTGACAGTTGTGTAGCTTGGTCTACTTGTGGGGCTCCTAACAATGTGAGCAGGGGCTGTCCCTAATGCTTTGGCTGACTCCAGGAAAACTATTCCTCACACTGAGTTGCCTTGCCCAGCCTTAATACAAGGGGAGGTGCTCAGTCTCATCACAACTTGATATGTCATGCTTTGTTGATACCCATAGGAGGCCTGCTCCTTTCTAACAAAACAGAGTGGGGGTGGGTTTAGGGGGGCATGCAGAGGAGAAGTAAGTGGAGGGAATGGGAAGAGAGGAGGTAGGGGAAACTGAAGTCAGGATTATAATTAATTAATTAATTAATTAATTTAAAAAGCTATAAACTGTCACTATAAATCATTCACTAAATAATGAATGCTTACTTATTATAAGCAAGCATTATGCACCAAATGCTTACACTAATCTTAGAGTATTCTACATTGCACCAAATATAACATCCCCACTAAAAGATACAGTCCAGAGCAAACAAGAACAATGCTTACTGTGTGGTGTGATACGTGCAGAAGAAAAGTGCTGAGCACTCAAGAGGCATCTAGTTAATTAAGATGTCCTGGATGAGGACACAACTACACTGAATCCTGGGTGGCTGTAAAAAGTAGGAGTGGGCTGGAAAAACAGCTCTGAGGTTGTTGTACAAAGACAGAAAATGGACTGTTAAGAACTGCCAATGTAGACCCCACAAATATTTATGGTTATTATGTCAATTAAAAATAAAAGACACCAAACAAACCAAAGCAAGAACTATAAATAATCTTAGCAATTTTTCAAAGATAGAGTGACTGGAAAGGATATAAATGGACAGAGACAAACAGGAGTTAAGTGGAACTGAAACATGATTTGGGTTTAGAGATACCATTATGTGGATGGAAGCAGAATTGTTTTTCTCATGTATGGAATGAAGTACACACAGAATATGAACATAGGAGGGGAATATTGAGGAAGACAAGTACAACTAGTGAGAGAGGGAAGGGGAGACGTGAGAGGGTTCTGGGAAGTGAATCTGGTCAAAGTGCATGACATACTTGAACAAAATGCCATTAATGTATCACTGTGCAGCCCATTAACCTTTCAGAAGATGAATAGAGATGTCCATTATTTCCTCTACAACAGCCACTGTTCCTCACATGCACACCCATGCTCCCGTCTCAAAATATACTTTCCCTTACAGCCTAGGAAAGCTAAGTCATTCAGCCCAATTCCCATAACCCCTTGCGCAAATGTTGATGGGGAAAAGAACTTGGACCAATCAAAGTTTTCTTCCAGAGAACTTGAAAACTCAAAGTAAGAAGTGTTACTAAGTTTAAGTTTGCATTTGACCTAATAGAGCTTAAGTGGCTTTTTTACTATGTACACAGGCAAGCAGTAAGAGTCAATGGCAATCAGAGGAAGAAAACACATCATACATGACGTGGGCAGAGGAGGTCATGAGAGGTAGAGGGAGGGGGACCACTGAAATGGCTCCTAACAGCTTTTCAGCTCTAGTCCAGAAGATGCAGCTTCACTTTCTTGAGATATATTCTCATCCACCAAGTACATTGCCTCTGGGTCTCGCCTACTTTGGGTAGATCATTGTCTGCTTGTAACTATGGTGAGATACCTTTTTTACATCAAGACTTTTCTCTGTGGGATTCTTCTACTTCATACAGGCCTTCCTCAATCTGGAGAAAGTATGTGGCCTCATTTCTGACTCAGCAAAATGTAAGAGAAAAAGTTAATTCCCTTGCCTTTGAATGGGAACAGTGCTGGCAAAACAACAGATTTGGAAAAACTAAACAATCACACAAAACTGAGACGTCTCACCTTTATTGGGTTTCATTTGGTTGCAAGAAGCAGAAAGCTCTAGAGTCGTGTTAAGCAAATAGGGGCCTCCTGATTCTCTTGGAAAAGTTCAGAGGTAGACTCTACAGCTCGGAGGAAATGGATCCACAGCGTCATCACATACTGAATTAATTCTTTTAGTGACATCACTTTGGTATCTTCATCTGCAGTCCCTCACAGCCTCGGAGTGGCTACAATGCCTGTAGGAATCAAGGCTGTGTTTCAGACAGGAAGAGAAGGACATGATGTGTCCTCAGTGAGACTCTCTACTTTTACTTAGGAAAAGAAGTCACATATGTGTGTATGCACAAGCACATTTGCACCCCCACACTGCATAGAACAAGATCATGTGACTACTCTTAGATGCAAAAGAAGCTGAGGAATCACATATATTGGTGTGTCTAATTGATAGAGCAGCGCAGAGCAAAGGAGAAGGTGGCCAAGATGGGTAGTAAGTGGACTGGTATCTGTCCTAGAAAGATCCTCAGAATGTGGAGGAAAAAGAGTTAGGAGAAAAGTAGGTGTTTCCAGAGCCTCCATCCTCTTCTTGGTGGCTTTCCTGGGAGAATAAAGGAACCTCTGTCTATTCGCTCTGTATACAGAAGGCACTCACCACCAAAGGATCCCACCCAAGTCCAGCTTGGTGAGCCAAAGAGTGTACGAGAGTCCTCACAGGAGTGTAGGTGACTCACAGGAAGCCTCAACAGTCCCACAACCCTCCCTCTTCCCTCCAAGAGGGAACCTTGACAAACAAGATAGAGTGAGGGTCTCTTGCAGGTGATAGCAGCTGCTCTCCTTCAGGACAGCAAAGGCCATGTCTCCACCAGAGGAAACAGCTGTCCTCCCTTGCTACATTCGACTACTTCACAGCCTAGAAAGCCATTTGCACACTGCACGGTGCCCTGTGCAAGTTCTAAACACAAATCCAGCAGATGTGAGTCAAGGAACACTCTATGGAGGCTTCTGGGAAAGCACCAGCTTTTCTGGTAGGATGGAATACAGTTGGTGCTACTATGTTACCACTAGTTTACTTTGACCGTGGCTCGTCACCTGGAGATGTGGCAGTCAGCTTGAAGAACAGAGCGGTGACACACAGTAGCAAAAGCTAACAGGATCATGAAGTAGGGCAGGAAAACAAACTCTTCTTTTGTGTTTTCATTAGCATATGTTAATTATATGCTTAACTATCGAATTTGCATATATAATGTATTTTGATCATACTTACCAGTATCCTTTTATCCCTCTGTTATGCCCACATGCTCCCACTTCTTCAATCTTCCCAACTAGTTCACCATCTCCTTTTATGTCTTTTTTAAAGAAATGACCCAATGAGTTTCATTGGGAATATTTATAGAAGCGTGGGCACTTGACAAGTAGCTGTACCACTGAAGAAAATCTCTCTCTCTTCCCCCTAAACCATGATTAACTGTGTATAAGCCCTCAGGGGGAAGTGGGGCCTGCTGAGCCCTCTTCTCCTTGGCCATGACAGGACACTGAGGGAATCACGTGCAGGCTTTGCCCTGGTAATTACAGCTGCTGTGAGTTCAAAAGTGCAACAGGCCGTCAGGAACACAAATCCCCAGTGGGACCATTAGGCCGCTCTGCCCAGTGGGCTGAAGGCAAGCTGATCCTGAAGAGACCTCAGCGTCTACCTGTCGATGACTGCAGTGATTAGACAAGCCGAATTTCTATAGTTTGAACTGAAGCCCTCTGGGATGAATTCACCACACCATGCTAACATGTGGATATTAGAGAGACTCCTTAAACTCAAAAACAATTCAGGTAGAACCTGAGTCACACAAAGTGTTAGTTTCCACTCTTTTGACAGAAATGTATACAATAAATAAATAAATACTGACCACGAAAGAATAGTCCGTCTTCAGAATGACCTCTAGCCTGTACCTAGGGCAATACCTTACATTGTTTTCCAGGAAGGAAATTGTTGTGCCTTCTAGGCCCTTTAAAGGAATCCTTGTTAAGCAATCAAGGATTCACTGAAAGTTCAGATAACTACATAGACGAGGAATTCACCTCGTTCCCTATCTGCAAGCTTAGGTGTGCCTCGGTGGCAGCTGAGACCCTGCTCTTCATTCCCTTCCTTAGCTCCCTAGGAATGAATAGAGCATCTCACACACACACACAAGATGAGCAAGCCAGAGGACCAGGAGCTCAAGGTCATCCTTAGCTACATAGTGAGTTTAAGGCTAGCCTGAGCTATCTGGGACTGTGCCTCAGACAAGACAACAAAAGAATATAATGTCAAAGACAGTTTCCTATCTCTGTTGAGTATACTGAAAAAGCCAATTCCATCCGTTTACAGTGTCTTCCCATAACAGAACTTCTAATCCTGGCAATGTGCTCACCAAAAACAAAGTTTTACACATCCAGGGGATTTGTCTAACTGGCATCTTTATTAACTGACTCCACTTTGCTAAGTGTGGTTTGTTTCCAAACATCTTTGTTCATGACTCTAAGCATAAAACTAGCTTAGCTACATCTAATATAAATTTATACACTAAAATCTAGAATAATTCTGTTTTAAATACACAGCTTTCCAATGAGCCCATTCCTCTGTGGAAAATCTGGCCCAGGAAGTTTGTAGATTTCCCATATGAAAGACTTTCCCGGCCTTCCAGCACCTCAGTTCACATGGGCTGTCCTTATCAAACAAGTTCTTAATTCTATTCATCAAAAATTTTAAAGATTTGTAATTAGGCTGGCTAGATCTCTGAAAATACGCATTCAAATTACTAAGCCTGCCTCAAGAACGTGACAAGATGGGTTTTTAATGCAAATATCTGAAGCTGGATAAGTCATAGTTGATTTGGCATTTGAATCTATGATTTCTAAGACTAAACTAAATCCTTTGACAAAGGTCGGAGCCTTGCTTTAGAGATGAATATCGTCCTATCTGTCGCCTTTAAAGCGTCAACATACAGCCTTTCTTAAAACAGAAGCCATACAATCAGAATTTGGAGGAACTGTTTGTCACTTGAGGCAAATCCTGCTATGTACAGAACCTCAGTGTGCCGATGCTTTTCCGCTTTCGTTTTCTTTAGTATTGAACATCTTTTTTTTTTTAGCCAAGCCCTTCCTATTCTCCCATTCTTAGAGTTTCTACAGATTTCGTCTAAAAGCTCACTTCATTGTGTATTCAGGAGAGAGTTTTCACAGTCTCGTTCTAGAGGACGTACCAAGGACAGTGACAGAGCAGAGCCCATCAGGATGCCAAAGCTTCGTGTCAGCAAACGGGAAGTTCTATTTTCTGTATCTTGTCTGTTTCACACTGCGGCCAGAACGTGAGATGCCCTTTACAATCACGGAGCTTGGATGATATCTTAATCTAGTTGGTGTTCTGGTACCCAGTCTAGCGGCTGCATTTATTAACTCTTTCTACTTGGAATTTGTTAACCATTCACAACGATATCACAACTGAGATGTATCAATAGAGTAGATCCAAATTTTATTGGATACATTTATATCAGGGAAGAATTCCTACATATCACAATAATCTCTCAAAAATGCATTATCTATTTCTAATTTAGAGTAGTAGAAAAGAAATACCAAGAATTTATACTGTATCAAGCTGATAATAGAAAAATAAATAAATAAATAAATAAATAAATAAATAAATAAATAAAAATGGGGAAAAAAAGAAATACCAGTCTTAGGGATTATAGTATTCTGGGATAGACTGGCATAAGATTTAGAGCTAGAAATGTAGCTCAGCGGAATGGCCTGCCCTGTGACGGAGACCCTAAGTTCAGTCCCTTCCACCCACACTCACAAAAAGTGCATGACGTTTACGTGTTTTCTGTCTTCCACTTAGCCCCACTGCTACTCAAAGGGCTTGAATCTGCAGGCATAATTTGGGTGCATTTCCCATAGTAACTTCTACAACTTAACTAAATTACATTTGAAAAATAGGATTTTTGGATCACCATGATACAAGTTAATGAGCTTATCCCCACTCCCATCAGAGTATTAATTCACTAGTATAATATTAAAATCTACCCACTAACCATAATTCAGTGGTCCAAACATTGCTGATGTCAGAACCAACCCCTCCCAGTTACCGCTTTTTGCTCGTCTTCAAAACAGTGAAAATAGTTTTACATAGAAAAATGTTAATGGGTCTTCATTGTTCTGTGTGTTTTGATAGCTGATATTTTGTCCTTGTTAAGAATACACACACACACACACACACACACACACACACACACACACACACAAATAGCTCCTTAAAGACCCTACAGAGACTTTGCCAATTAATGGAAGTCAAGGACTTTATTACACAATTACATATTTAATCTTCTGGCAAATGTCTAACCACATACAAAATTTGCTCTTTAACCAAGGCAATTTTTGCAGAGGAGTGTGTAGGCAATGTGTTCACATATTTGCCATTTCTAATAGATTACAGGTACCAGTATACCAAGTACAACAGCATTTGCTAATGAAGCTCACACACAGGTATACTCATTTAAAGGATTGTATTTTTCTTAAATGACTTTCTAGGTGTGGCTCTGAGGTTTTTGCCAAAGTCTGAGGTAGTGCTTTCTCTTTTCATAGCTAATAGAGCTGGAGGAAAAACACAACAGTATGGGACCTGGTAGCTTGTGCTTATTTGTGATCTACATGGCTAACTTGGAAAGTGCAATAGTAAAGGAATTTATCTGGAGTCTTAGAGTTGCAAGTCAGGAGACACAGGTTCTCATGGGTCGGAGTCAGTGTGGTAGGGAGAATAGGAACTTACACGGACTACTGAAGGTTCAGAAGAATCAAGCTGAGGAGGAACAGGAGCTATAGGACAAAGATCAATGAGAAAAAAAAGGAAAGAATGTGTAAACAGAATGGAAATGTCCACTCTCTTGATGTGTATCTTCAGTCTCGGGGGATAGTTTAACTGTTACTCATTCCAGCTTTCCATATGTCAGAACAGTGCATGAATCCTATTCTTAATGACCTTCATTGTAAAATTTTCATTTGGTGTTGCTTTCATAATAATTTTCACACTATTGATGCATTGCCATTGATTCCTGCCGGATCATAGATTTCACTGGATGTGGCTTGTTGCCAGGTAGCTAAGTTTTAGATAAGCTGTCACACATGTCAAATTAATCAGAAGTTTCCCAACAGAGTCTAAAATGGCCTCAGTAATGCCTGCTTTTGGCATCCTTATCTTTGTGAAACTGCCTCCAATAAGAGTGAGCAGGCCCTAGGACCTGCCTCAAGCCAAGAGAACACATCTCAACTGACAGCTGTCTCCTGCAGTTTCAATAAATAAGACTACAACTTCTTTCTTGCTAGGAGATGCTCAGCTGGCTTATACAAAGCAAACTATGCTATTGGAAAACCCAGGTAGCAAGGAAGAGCCTCCTGGGCAGCAAAAGGTTAAGGCCTCAGTCTAATCACCTCTAAGACACTGAATTCTGCCAACAATCCCATGAGATTAGAACTGGAAACTTTGCAAATGAGATTTCAAGTGAGACTGCAGCCTTGGCTAACTGACTCTGGAGCCTTGTGTGTGAGAGAAATCATGAAGCAAAGGTCTCAGCTAAACTGAACCCAGTCTCCTGACTCACAAAAAGTCTGTGAGAATAAATGTTTCAAACCACCAAATGTGTGGTGATTTGTTCTGCAGCAACAAAAACCTAATACTCAGTGTGGTGGTTTGACTTAAGAATGTTCCTCATTGGCTCAAATATTTGAATGCTTAGTCACCAGCGAGTGGAACTGTTTGAAAGGATTAGAAGGATTAGGAGGTGTGGCCTTGTTGAGGCACAAAGTATGCCACTGGGGGTGGGCTTTAAGGTTTTAAAGGCCTACACCAGACCCAGTCTCTCTCTCTCTCTCTCTCTCTCTCTCTCTCTCTCTCTCTCTCTCTCTCTCTCTCTCTCTGCCTTCCTGCCTGCCTGCCTGCCTACCTGCCTGCAGATCAGGATGTAAAGTTCTAAGCTACTGCTATGGCACCATGCATACCATGATGATCCTAGACTAAGCCCCTGAAAGTTTAAGCAAGCCTTTGTAAGAGTTCCCTTGGTCATAATGTCTCTTCACAGCAATAGAACAGTGACTAAGACACTCAGTAGCCCAGATTTTAGCCAAGCTATAGTTTCCTGTGAATAATTCTTTTTGAAATTTTGTGAGAAATGAGATGACATTTTTTAAGTCACATGTTTTGTTATGAACTTGTCTCAGTTAGGGCTTCTATTGCTGTGAGGAGACACCATGACCACAGCACCTCTTACAAAGGAAAACACTTATGGGGTGGCTTACAGTTCAGAGGTTTAATCCATTATCATCATGGTGAGGCATGGTGGTGTGCAGGCAGACGTGGTGCTGGAGTAGGAACTGAGAGTTCTATATCTTGGGTAACAGGAAGTGAACTGAGACACTGGGCAGTATCTTGAGCATATATGAGACCCCAAAGCCCACCTCCACAGTGACACACTTCGTCCAACAAGACCACACCTTCTAATAGTACCATTCCCTTTGGGGGCCATTTTTTTTTTTTCAACCACCACAGAACTTAAATCCTTTAAGTAACACAAACCCTCACTGAGAGGATCACACACTCAGAAGCAGCATCAGAATTACTCTCTATTACTAATTCTTTCATTTTGTATCAATCATCAAGCTTCATAGGTATTTTAGTATTATCCACTACAGAATAGCAACACAGAAGGGGTGAGCTAAAGAAACTTCAGTTTGTGAAAACCACATGCATCTCAGGCGTTGCTAGCCAAAGGAGAAATTATATACTGTCATAGCTCTTCTTCTGCTCTTCTCGGTGACGAGGCAGGCTCCCCAAGAATGGTTATATAAGCAGTTATATAACCTGGAGCTACTGCCCCATACTCTGTCTGCACTAACAGGTCACCGTCCATCAATCAGGCAACTTGCAGGTGCAAGTACAAAGCCATCAATGTGTGCGGCTGAGGAGGTGGCTCAGCAGTTAAGAGTGTTGTCTGCTCTTGCACAACACCCGGGTTCAGTTCCTAGCATCCACAAGGCCGAGCACAATCGGCTGTTAACTCCAATTCCTGGGGATCTGGCTCTCTCTTCCAGCCTCTGCTGGCACTGCACCCACGTGATGCAATGCAGACATGCAGGTAAAACATTCACAGACATAAAACACAAAAACGATAAAATTTTAAAAATAAGTTCAAAATTTATAAAAAATAAATCCAAGTTGTATAATTAATGTATAACTAAAGACAATACAAGGTAAAGTTTTTCCAGTGACATCTAAGTAACAGCATCATGCATGTCTGTCAGCCTAGGTAATGAAAGGTTATTCTGATGATTCAGGACTTACGAAACATTCAAATGGTCACCCGTGGAGGGACACAATAATGCCTGTTAGGATCATCGAAGATAAATCAATGCCGCAGAGAACTCAGCAGAATCTATTCTTAGCAATACCTGCTAGAAAATCTTCTAAAATCATAAATCACTTTCTTTCTTCAAGTTTAATGGAAAAGCAATAATCAAATAAGAATTTTATATATATATATATGATATATATATTCAGGTTTATTCATGTTATGAGGTATGCAGAACAATGTGTGTGTGTGTGTGTGTGTGTGTGTGTGTGTGTGTGTGTGTGTGTTGTATGCATTTGTGTAAATGCATGTACAGAAGTACATGTGGAAGCCATAGGACAATATTTGGGTGTTCTCACCCTCTGCCATAGTCCCTTGAGACAATGTCTCTCAATGAACCTGAAGTTCACCATTGTCTAGGCTAGCTGGCCAGTGTACCCTGAGATCTGCCTCTCTCCATCCCCCAGCACTCAGGGTAACAGATGTGTACAGCCATGCCCAGACTTTATGTGAGTTCTGGGAATTCAAATTTGGGTCCTCATGTTAGTAGGTGAGCTTATTCATTGAGCTATCACCCCAAGCCCTCAGGGCAATTCTTGGTAACCTGTTTTTAAGGATTGGAGTAGATAGCTGACCTACATCGGGGCAACTTGATGAAAGCAAACAGGTTTCCTAATACCCATACAGACAAACACATGCTACTGAGGAACTGTATTCCATTAGGAGGGGCCACCACCAGAGAAGCTCTTAGAAGAAACAGATCCACCTACACAAAATAAAATCTGGATACCCGCTCCACTGCTTAACAGAGTGCAAATTTCCACATCGAAGCACTTGTGTAAATTTGGGTTTTATTAGTTTTATATAACAGCAGCTTATTTCAGAGGCCCATAAACATGTTTAATGGCCTTCCTTTGAGCGGCATTGGAATCATATTTTAATTTACAAGGCATTCAAATTTTCATTAAAATGTTGCTCATGTCCTGATTGTCGTATTTTGTCATTTTTCCACCTTCCCTAACTACAACATTTTCAAAATTCTGTCTAGACCATTTCTAGTCCCCAAAAGACTTCTCTGGTTCTTTTATCAGTTATTGCTCTTTATTGCTCTTCACCTTCCATAACCGCCTTGAACACTTTCTTAATTGAGCATAAATTTAGGTATCATTGGACTGCATTTATTTTTCACATTTAAGTCAATTTGTTAGTCCCTGTCTTACATGAGGTATTTCCAGTCACAGGTCAATATTGTCATCATACAGCCAGGCTTCTTTAAAACGCTGTACAATATTATTTCTATAATATAATCATCCATATCATTCAACCTTAATTCCACCTAATGTTGAACTTTGTTACATACTACTATTCTGTTTTCTAATTGTGTGTTACATAGGACTCTGTGGTACTGAATGGCCAGAGATTATTGTGGTGATGATTTGTACCATCTGTTCATACCACAGTGTTGGACACATTGTAAGGGGCTCAGGAGTTCCCGACCAGTTAGCTACTGGGCCAGTATTGCAGAGTGAAATTATCAGTGGCATAAAGAGACAGTAAAGCCTGTGCTGTTGTTAAAATGCTACACAAACCATGTAACTCTATAAATGTATCTTTTCCATACAAGAGGAAGGTATTCAGCTAATAATTTGTAGGGTTTTTTCTCTTCTTATATTCAATAAAAATGAGAAGTGAGGGAACAAAAATTTTTTTTTTTTTTGAGAAAGATCAGGGTAAGTAGTTTAGAAAAGCTTCCAACCAGGAAGGGAACAAAATGCCTTGGTTAAATAGGACACAAATCAAATATTGTGGATGGCTTTTCTCATTTATCATAATTAGTTTATCCCAGAAATGGTCTTCTGTTCTGTCTTTTGGAACTTAGATTCTTGCCTTTTCATGAGCCAAGTAATCTGCACCAATGATCTCAGGTTCAACCAAAAACATTTATAGCCAAATGATTCTTGACAAAGGCATTAAGAATACTGGAGAAAAGACAACTTTGTCAATAAATGAGTAGGGCCATTGGGTATCCATCTGCAATAGAATTAAATGGGACCCTTTCTCTTACCAGTTACAAAATTCAACTCTCAAACAAGGAATCATGGCATCCACCTATAACCTAGCTCTTTGGAGCTGGGAGCAGAGGAAGTTCAAGGCCATCCTTGACTACATACCAAGTTCAAAGCTATCCTTGCCTACATATCAAGTGCAAGGTCAGCCTGGGCTACACGAGACCCTGCCTCAAAAAAAGAAAAGTCACTCTCAAAACGTACTGAAGGCTTAGATATAAGATATGAAACTGCTAAACTCTAAAAAAAAAAATACATATATAACATAACAATTTTTTTGTAGAAGACCCTGAAAGCACAGAAAATAACTTTAGGTCATAGATAAATCTGGATAAAGCCAGAATGGTGGGGCACACCTGAAAGTTCAGAAGGCTCAGGACTTCAAGGTCATCCCAGGCTATAGAGTGAGATGGGTTTTTAGATGGGAACAATAACACCGTGAGGTCGAAATCATGTTTCTCTAGTTCCTTGCCACAGATTCATATTACGAATGCCTGGTTTGTGCTTCTCGATCTCACGTAAGAACTCCACTCCTTAAAAGGATTATGAGTGTTATCAAAAAAGAAACACTTGGGATCCTTGAAACTGCAATTTCTACTTCAAGTTCGTTTCTCTCCCTTCCAGGAAAAGGCTGGCTCTGGTTACAGAATTTATATCTTGGTAATCCCATCCAAATCTGGATGGGAATGAGAACTGACAAATAATATTACCTCCAAAAATAAACCTTAAAAAAGGAATCAGGTAGAAAAGAAAAGGCTTTAAAAATGATGTGAATAGAGCCAAGCAGTGGGCCAAGTTCTGAGAGTCCAGCTGAAGAGAGAGAGGAGGGATCCTATGAGCAAGGGGACATCAAGATCATGGGGAAACCTACAGAGACAGCTGACCCGAGCTCGTAGGAGCTCATGGACTCTAGATTGACAGCTAGGGAGCCTGCATGGGACCGACCTAGGTCCTCTGTACATAGGTGACAATTGTGTAGCTTGGTCTGTTTGTGGGGTCCCTAGCAGGGGGACCAAGATCTGTCCCTGGTGCATGAGCTGGCTTTTTGAAACCTATTCCCTATGGCGGGTTGCCTTGCTCAGCCTTGATGCAGGGGAAGGAGCTTGGTCCTGCCTCAACTTGATATGCCATGCTTTGACTCCCATGGGAGGTCTTACTCTTTCTGAGGAGTGGATGGGGGTAGGGGTAGAAAGGAGGTTGGGGAGGAAACAAGATGAGAGGAGGGAGGTGAAACTGTGCTTGGTATGTAAAATAAATTTTTAAAAATTTAATAAAATAAAAAAAAGATGTGAATAATGCCATTCTCCAATTTTTTTAAAAAAATACTTCTTGGGGTTGGGGATTTAGCTCAGTGGTAGAGTGCTTGCAAGGCCCTGTGTTCGGTCCTCAGCTCCGGCGGTGGTGGGGGGGAATACTTCTTGGAAAAAGTGAGTGATACAGACATTCATAAATTATCTAAGGAAAAAAAGTGTTAAAAAAAAAAGAGCTAGCAAGATGGCTCAGCAGTTAAGAACGCTGGCTGCTCTTTCGGAGGACCTGGGTTTGATTCCCAGCACCCACATGGCAGCTCACAGCTATCTGTATCTCCAGTCCCAGGAGAAATCCAATGCTCTTTTCTGACCTCTGCAGGTACTGCATGCATGTGGCACACAAACATAAGCATATAAAACAAAGTGGAAAATAAAAACAAAAGCAAAACCAAACACAATGATGTGAGCACATCAAAGAAACAGGGGATCTGTCTGAGAGAGCTCCCAGTGCCCAAGGCTATCACCCACATGTACAACAAAACAAAATCCTATTAAGTTATAACACAATGAATAAAATGTGTACATATCCATAAGTGGCATGCACAATAAATAAATACAAGATATTTATTTATTCTCCATGACGGGTAAGGTGACCTGCTGACGTCCCACGCAACCTAAGTCAGAAGCTCATATTTTAGTAAAAGGGGGACCTGTAGGTCCCTGGCCCCCGTTTTGGGTAACTGTTGCCTTACTTGCTGACCTTGACCTTGATATCCTCCCTATGCTAATTCCCTGCTGGGTTCCACCCTCCTGAATGCTGAAGGGAAGTTCCTTGTCTGTGTATCCTGCATATTGGTTGTTAACAGCTTAGATGCAAGATTGTAAAACTTTGATAGTGAACTTCTGCCCTCTGGGGTCCTCCCATTGTGCTGTAAGCCTGTATTTAAAGACCTCTTCCCTCCTTCAATAAAAGGCATTGGACATTTAAAAAAAAAAAAAAGATATAAATCTCCTTTCTCAAAACAGTCAATGGGGATTCCTCATCCTCAAGGAAACTGAACATAACTTCCCACATCTTAAATACCCACAGCACGCACCTTCAGAATCGCATTAATAGCACAAACCCATTTCTATCGAAGAATTTGCCTAGCTTTCATTCTCGGGTCCTGGGAAGGAGATGAATTCCTTGGAGTTTCCAAGAAGTAGGAACGGTTCTGTTATTCACAAGCCTCTCAGACCACATCTGAGTCTGTGGCACGAGGCTCAGGATGGAGGCTGGCTACGGTAGACTATCAGGCACCAGGAGTGAGTGAGGCTTTATGGTCAGAAGGCTGGGAACTTTGAGGCAAGGGACATCAGCTCAGCCCTGTCTCTTCCACAGAGGAGAGAAACACTGGAGATTGAGTCAGTAACAGAGGCAGGGACTCAAATAAATTGACCCAAAGCTTAGGAGCACTTTCCAGGTGATGGACACATTAACGTTCTGAGAGTGTGACCTCTTGATCTGTAGGAAGAGGACATGAAAGCTCCATGTTTAAAAATCTTGACCTGCCTTATGTGTTCCTTTACTTGGATGAAGTGATTTTTGGCCAATGATTTCGGCTCATTGTTTCAGGAGTGTTTCAGTCCATGGTGGTTTGGCTCCTTTGTGGTGGACTGTGCTGAGAATTCACACAGTGGGGCAGAGATGCTCACCTCAGGACAGGACAAGCAGAACAGAGAAAGAGGAAGTAACTGGGTTCTCAAAGCATCCTTTAAGGGCATGCTTCCAATGACTAACTTCCATCTAGTAGGCCTTGCCTCTTAAAGGTTCCACAACCTCACATTAGCACCACAGGCTGGCAACCAAGCCTTCAACAGCTGGTCTTCCAAAGACAATGAAGAAACAAACCATAACAAATCATGGTCACAACTGCATTTCTTCCCTGAATCCTATGAGTTGTTACACTGACTCATCACTACAGGCTGGAGGAAGTCCTTAATTTTCAGCCAGCTGAAGAAAAGTATGGGTGGCCTGGAGAGTCCCAAACTTATGGAAATTAAAATAAAGACAGTCTTGTTGGGGACCAGGCCCTTCATCCACTGTCTACACTGTCGCCAAGCGGCTTGCATTAGAACTGTACAGTGGTACTTCAGTGACCAGATAATAAGGTAAAACATGTTCTTTCTTTGTGATCTCCCAAGAAGACTCCCAGTTGAGGGTTGTGCTATACTTGATCATTACTTCTCATAACTGTCAAAGTCATCAGAAACAGAGGAAGTGTGAAGACTGTCACAGTTGAGAGTCACCTAGAGACACAATAATTAAATGGAGTCAGAGACCTGGAATTGGATTCTGGAACAGTGAATGGACACAAGGCAAAAACTAAGGAGACCAAAATCAAATATGAACTTTGACTAACAATAAATACATAAGGGTTCATTAGTTGTTGCAAATGTGATTTACTGAAGTAATAAGGAATATTGGTGGTGGAATATGAGAATATTTTGTGTGGTCTTTGTATATTCTCTATAAACCTAAGATTTCAAACTTTATTTTTTTGAAAGGAACATAAAGGAAGTATCTTATGGTCCAGGACACTGTCATACACTCAATAAGCCAGGAGTAAGTGCCTGTTAACTGACTAGATTTAGTTGGGGGCTACTAGCACTCCAGGAATCCTAGATCAATCCAACCAATTTTAAATACAATATCTATTGAGCAACCTCCCAGTTAAACAAACCTAATTGAACAGCTTGTTTATTTCCTGCCTCTAAAATGGGTGAAGGAAATGTGGGTGATATAAACTGACAAAGGAGAAGAGGAGGAGAAAGAAGGTAATATACCCCAAGTGGCATCAGCACCTTCTTAGAAGTTAGGGAGCAGGGATAACGGCCGCCGCCCAAGGGCGGAGGACCTGCCCTTTGGAGCCAGCAGAGACACTCCTCCCTTTATAGCAGAAGAAAAGTGAGGAGGACTCGGAACACAAGATGTCAGAAGGATGCAGAAGTTTAAGGCATGAGGTTTTGAAAATTCAGGGGCTAGCCCGCTCAACATAAAGAAATGGTGCCTCTAAATTGAAAAGAGTACATTAGCAATGAATGCAATGCCTTCAAAACTCTGAAGGAAAATTTGTGTTCGGTCCACTTTCTATAACTCCAATCTTCAAAACCAATTTAAACTACTCAAGGCCTCAGAGTTTACCACCAGGGTACCATTCTTCAGGAAATTCCTCAGGTGTGTGCTGCAGCAGAGCGAAGGACTAAACCAGCTTAAGTCAGAGGACTCCAGAGATACTGAAGGAAAGTCTAGACAATTCCTAAAGATCATTGAAAAAGAAATCTGCTCGGCCCAGAAGGGAAGTCTCCATGAAGAAACACTCTTCATACAGCGTCTCTTGTGTTCCACTACCTCCTTGGTAAGAAAAAAAAAAAAAAGTTACAAAGAAAACTAGGTAGATGGGAAAAAATAATGCATTTATGAAAAAAATTAAAAGCTATGTCAGAAAGGAAATTTATTTAGGAATACTATGCTAGGTATTATGTTATATTATGGTAGACAATATGTATTTAGCAAAAAAAAATCATACTATGACTCAATGATAAAATGAATGTGCATCTGTTGATCAAATCCTAACAGAAAGTGGATAGTACTTTCAAGTTAAATGAGTCAGAAGGGCTTTTTTTGTTTACATAATTCATTATTGATTCTTTGTGAATGGCACATCATGCACCCCAATCCCACTCACCTCCCAGTCCCTCCATATCTGCCCCTCACCCCTGCATCATGCTCCCACAAAAGAACCCCCCAAAACAATTAACAAAAAAAAAAAAAAAAAACCCTCACTCCTCTGTCTTTCCAACGCATCTTCACTCATCCTAGTGGCATCGGGAGTTGCAGTGTGTCACACAGTACACTTTGTCCAATCAGCCCCACCCACAAAATGCTCAATGCAGTGAGTCATTGGTCAGGTTCAAGGCCTCTGGTACACCGTCATCACTGGACCCTCACCGAAACTCCTACTGGATATCCCGCTGTGGCCCTAAGTCATGGAGCTCCAGCAGCTGTCACTCCGCAGGACCAGTCCCTTCATGCACTCCAGCAGATAGATCATAGATGGGGTCGATGTTAGGGTGGGCCAACCCAAGGGCCAGGATGTGGGTCTGGGTGGTAGCTAAGCTGGTTGGTCTGGACTACTGGGACCGCCCCCTCAGGCGAGGGGCAGAGTCAGCTCTCCTAGGCCGAGGTGAGGGGAGGCATGGGGTCATATCTCCCAAGTTGGGGGGGTGGGGTGGGGGGGGTGACAGTTTCCCCCTGGTGTGGGGAGGGGAAGCAAACTGCTCTCCCACTGCGGTGTCCAGCAAGGGGCACGGCCAGCTATCCCAGGGCAGAAGGGCTTCTTTACAGGATTATTCACAAAGAGAAGGGCATCTTGTGAGAATATCAAAGGGATCCTAGGCTGGCCCGTGCAAGCTCAAAAGAAGGGAAGCAGCAGCTATGGAGAGGTTGTAAAGCAGAGCCCACCACAGTGAGAAAAGTCAACTGTTTGAAGGTCACTGGAGGGAGCTGGGGTTATAGGCACACCAACCTCCTAACCTCTCTCTCTTAGCCGTCTGTCTGCTCCACAGTGACCAAACACAAGAAGCCAAGGGCATGGGGCAGCTGACACTGTCCACGCAGGAGA
Source organism: Peromyscus attwateri (assembly GCA_902168425.1). Classification (NCBI taxonomy): domain Eukaryota; kingdom Metazoa; phylum Chordata; class Mammalia; order Rodentia; family Cricetidae; genus Peromyscus; species Peromyscus attwateri. The sequence continues at coordinate 64,157 of CABHPP010000713.1, read as the reverse complement.
GACCCCTGAGGCAGAGAAACTAGAGAGTCAAATAAAAGGTGTCACTGCAAAGATCTTAGTTAGGGTTTCTATTGTTGTGATAGGAACACCAAGACCATAAGTGACAGAATTCCTAGCCACTCCCACCACAACCACGCATGCACTGGCAAGATGCTTAGTTGTTCTGGGGTCTTACCTCCTACATAATCTGTGCGCAGCGTGGTCACGTAATTGGTGCACAGCGTGATCATGTAATCTATGCACAGGTGTGGCGTAGCTACATAAGCCCATATGCCCATGTACGGGGGGGAATCCATAAAAGCGGATCCCACATACCTCCCCCGCTTCCTGCACAATCTTTCAATAGGCCTAAGCACATCCCTTCTGTCCCCCTTCCCCTAATAAACTCTTATAGTGGGTTTTGTTGTGCCTCGTGGCTTTTCTCACATGGTAAACAGCGCCACTTAATGAATAATACACCGCCGCATAATAAATAACAATAAGCACCTGGGGGAGGAAATGGTTTATTTCCTTTACACATCTACATCATGGTCTATCCTCCGAGGAGGTGTGGGCAGGAGCTCAAGGTAGAAACCTAAAGGCAGGAGCTGATGTAGAAGGCGTGAAAGAACACTACCTACTTGCTTGTTCTCTATAGCTTGCTTAACCTGCTTTCCTAGAGGACCCAGAACCATCAGCCCAGGGGTGGCACCACCCACAGTAAGCTGCGCCTTCCTCCATCAATCACCAATCAAGAACATGCAGCACAGGCTTGCCCACAAGCCAATCCAGTGGAGGCATTTTCTCAACTGAGGTTCTCTCTTCCAAAATGACTCTAAATTGTGTCAATTTGACACAAAACTATCCAGCCCAGTTGACTCCTTGTCAGCTTGACACACACATCATTATTAAACACAGCCTTTCCTTTCTTGTTGTCTTCAAGGTATTTCATTGATATCAATCTCACAATACAAAACATATTACAAACTAATGTCTCACTGTCTTTACAATTAAAACACTTTTAAAATTGTCTCTTTAGCCGGGCGTTGGTGGCGCACGCCTTTAATCCTAGCACTCAGGAGGCAGAGGCAGGCAGATCTCTGTGAGTTCGAGGCCAGCCTGGGCTACCAAGTGAGCTCCAAGAAAGGCACAAAGCTACACAGAGAAACCCTGTCTCGAAAAACAAAAAACAAAACAAAAAAAAAATGTCTCTTTAAAATATTCAATGTCTCTTTCAAAGGTCAAAGTTTCTCTAAAATATCCAAAGTCGCCAGGCGGTGGTGGCGCACGCCTTTAATCCCAGTACTCGGGAGGCAGAGCCAGGCGGATCTTTGTGAGTTTGAGGCCAGCCTGGGCTACCAAGTGAGTTCCAGGAAAGGCGCAAAGCTACACAGAGAAACCCTGTCTCGAAAAAACAAAAAACAAAAAACAAAAAACAAAAAAAAAAACCCAAAAAACAAAAAAGAATTAAAAAAAAATTTTTCCAAAGTCTCTCAAAAATTCTAAATTCTCTTGATTGTGGGCTCCTGTAAAAACCAAACATAAGTTAACTACTTTCTCACACAAGAACAAAGAACCGGGGCAGGAGAGATGGCTCAGCGGTTAAGAGCACTGACTGCTCTTCCAGAGGTTCTGAGTTCAATTCCTAGCAACCACATGGTGGCTCATAGCCACCTGTAATGAGATCTGGTGTCCTCATAATAAATAAATAAATAAATAAGTCTTTTTAAAAAAAGAAAAAAAAAAGAACGAAGAACCAGGCCAAAGTCATAAACAGTCTGAACACAGTAAAAGCGAAGTCCAACAGTGTAATTCACCCAGTGTCCAGTGTCTGGGAACGCACTCATGATCTGGGCTGCTCGGAAGAGTCTGGATCACTTCTCCCTCTCCACCTTTTTCAGCACATACAGCTCATCTCCCAGGCTAAAGCTGGCCCACTCCATGGCTGCTGCTATCCTTGGCAGTCATCCCATGGCATCGGCATCTCCGAAATGCTGGGGTCTTCTGCTGCAATTGGGATGTACTTTCACCAATAGCTTCTCCTTGCCTCTCTTAAGGGACTCTGATCCTGCCTCATGGTGCCAGGCTTCAACTTCTCTCCATGACCCTTTTATTCCTGGACCATCGATCGTAACTGGAACTATACCTTCACCAATGGCCTCTCCTAACCTCTCACAGTCAAGCCTCAGCTGCTCTCCATGACCCCTTCATGCGTTCAAAACCAGTACCACTAGGAGACTCTGACACATTACCAAGGTTGGCTGCCAGATCAAGATACAGTTGGCATCCTCTGGTGCACAACTTCTGGGTGCTGACCCTGAGGAAACACTTCCTAGAAGTTTTTGCCTCCGTGATGTTAATGTCTTCCTAATCACAGCTGATTCTTCAGCCTCAGCTGATCAATATCAATTGTCCCAGAAAAGCAAAGGTTTCACTTTATTAGTTTTCAACTCAAAATATCAACAACCCCAATAGTCTTTAAGAGACTGAAAACTCCCTCTGAAACTCCACAAGCCAGGTCTCAAAATGTACATTGGTTTCAACATGCTTGCTTTCTAAGCTCCATAGAACAGCCCGCTGAGCTCTAAGCATTCAACAGCTTTTCCAGCTCAAAGTTTAAATGCTACCACAATGCTCCCAAAACATATAGTCAGGCTGTCACAGCAATGCCCAAGACGTAGTATCCATTTCTGTCTTAATTGGTGTTTCTATTGCTGTGATAAAGCACCAAGACCATAAGCAACTTGGGGAGAAAAGGGTTTATTTGCTACACTTCTACTTTACAATCCTTCATCCAAGGAAGTCTGGGCAGGACCTCAAGGCAGGAACCTAGAGACAGGAACTGATGTGGAGGCCATGGAAAGATGCTGCTCACTGGCTTGCTTTCCATGGCTTGCATAGCAAGCTTTTTTATAGCAGCCAGTGCCATCAGCCCAGGGATGGCATCATCCATAGTAAACTGAGGCCTTCTCCATCAATCATCAATCAAGAAAATGTACCACAGGCTTGCCCAAGAGCCAATCTAGTGGGGGAATTTTCTCAATTGAGGTTCCCTCTTCCAAACTGACTCCAGCTTCTGTCAGGTTGACATAAAGCTAGCCAGCACATTGATGCACAATAGCATAGAGGAACTAAATGCTCTGAGCATAGTAAGACAACTTCTGAAGGGACACTAGCCCTCTCGAGCATGTGACTCTGACAGGCCTTGCCCTTCTCCCCAGTTCCCTCTGCTTTGCTCAAAACTGTTATATTACATTCCTGAAGTTAGCCCCCAAGGTCTATCCCCTTATTTGGCCATTTCCTCCTCCTGAGGCTGACTGCCAAGGTCCAGCTATCAAAGTATTGAAATCCAGCAACCAGAAGCCCCCTTTGGCTCACCTAATTAACATGCCCAATTAAAATGAAGCACCTCATCCTAACACGGGATTTCCCCTTATACCTTTACAAACCGCCATTTTCCAGTGTGCCACATCTGTCTCCTCTCTATCCAGAGACAGTCGTTTGTCCTCCAGGACAAATTCTCCTTCCCCCTCTCCCTGGTTCCTTTTCTCCCCTCTCCCTTGTTCCCTTCCCCTTCCCCCTCATCCTCCGTCTGCTTTCTTTGTCCCTTATCCTTGCCCTCTCTCCCTCAGGAGCAAATAAATCTCCTTTGTGCTGAGAACTTGGTCTTGGGGGTCCTGAGCCAATACTTTTCCTTTTAACTTTAAAGACTGAAGAATCACTAACCCCACCCCCCACCCCACTCTTGCTCATGCAAGCAACCATGACTAAATCCAGTGAGATTTTTAAAAAGACATCAAGGTAGGAAGGAAGGGAGGTGTTTTCTGAGAAGGATTTCAGCGGGAGGAAAGTGGGAATGAGGAATGACAGTTGGGTGGGTGAGAACAAAGTATATACATGAACAAAATTGTCTAAGAATAAAAATACCTGTTAAATCTTTATGTTGGAATCTAGAGCATAATCAGATTTGTTCCTGCTTGCTGGTCACAGATCGGGAGTCAGGAAAATTGCGTAATATCAATGGCTAGAATCGCCTCCTACGTTCATTAATTTTTTAAAAGCAACTCAGTTTGTTCTGATGTCTAGCCAGGATCATGATCCACTGGTTTCAAGAATGTACTTTTCCCTAGTTTTTTTACATTTCCAGTAAGAAAGGAAGTAACCTCTCTATGGATACAATGATGTTCACAGCTCAAAATGATCAAAATGTTGAAAAGGTAGAAAATAAAATATTTCTGTTTTGAATTCTAAGGCCAAATTCAGGAACTTAAATGTACTTTTAAAAATTAAGATGCATGCCAGACATTGTGGTACGTGCCTGCAACCACAACCTTTGGAAGGGAGTAAGATCAGAAGTTCAAGGGCAACCTCAGCTATATATGAAGTTCAAGGCCAGCCTGTGTGGTAGTATTTTATTTGTGTTTTAATAAATAAAGCTTGCCTGGAGATCAGAGGAAAAAGCCAACCACAACACAGAAGTCACGCAATGTTAGCACACACCTTTAATCCTATCACTTGGCAGGCAGGATCTCTGTGTGTGCAAGGCCTGCCTCTGTGTGGTGGTACATGCCTTAAATTCCAAAACTAGTTAACCATGGAGGTCTGGAGATCTGTATAGACAGACAGGAAGTGATGAGCTGTGTAGGAAGAGGAAGTGATGTAGCTGAACAGAGAGAGCAAATCAGATGGCAGAACAGCAAGGCATATAGGAAGTTGCGGCATTTGGAAGCTGCAGAGTTGGTGAGGTAAGGTTGGCTGATGGCTTTCCTTATTTTCCTGATCTCTCTAAGGTTTTCACCCCTATATTTGGCTCCATGTTTTTTTATTTAATAAGACCATTTAGAAATTCATCTACAAGCCTGGGCTACTTAAGACCTTGCCTTAAAACATAAAAATTTGAAATAATGAAAATTAAAATACAACATAGTAATTTTCTTACTAGAAATCTCATTCTGTATTCCATATGTATCTGTATTCTCTATGAAATTGTACCTCTGATATAATAATTCTACAATATACAAAAAGTGTAATTTTAATTTCATATGGGTGAGTAAATGTTTTAATGTGTAAAGGGGATGTTTCAAGGCTCAAATTTTAGTCAGCTTTCCAAAAGTCTTTACATGGAGAAATACAATTGATTTCCATTTACAAGGGCATTGTCTTTGCCATGTTCTGACTCCAAATCAATTAGAGATTCCCCACTATATCCATAGGAGGCTCCTAAAAATCAATGTTAATTCAAAAATATTTTAGCATTTTAAATTCACTCACTTTAATGTTAGATTGATTCATCTTGAGCAGAACAGACACCCAAAAAGAATTCATTATAGGAACTATTGCTATATGTGTTCATTGCTAGTCATCTTATAAAAGAAAGAAATCATTACTTTAAAGTTATTTGTTGATTAATAATAACTGTGATTAACAATCTCAGTTTACCATTTGAGTGAACAAGGAAAATAATTTTACCTTCCTACAAGTCAAGTCTGTTTCTATTTGGAAGCCTAATTCTGCCTTTCTGGACTTGGCACTATCTGGCTGTCTCCTTGGATAACTTGAACAGTCATCAGTTAGACACTTTCCTTGGTACTTAGTCCAAGGAGCCCACCACAGAGCCTTCCAGGAGAGACCCATCAGTCTTTCCATTGCTTCTCTCCCGTCTTGTCTCTCTCAGACACCCCTGTAAAGGGGAGTCTGTGAGAACCCCACAGCTAACGTAACACTCATGGAATGAAATAGAGACCATTACTTCCCTAGGATTATGAGCAAGAAAATGAAATAAGAATGACCCACATGTGGTGGCTGACACTTGTTATCCCAGCACTCAAGAGGCTGAGGCAAGAGGGACACTGGCATTGGTGACTTTCAGAACACGGTAGGCATCATAGTGAGACTCTGTCCTAAAAATACCACTGTTAGCCAGGTATGATGGCTCACACCTGAAATTCCAGCCCCAGGAGGTTGACATAGGAGAATCATGAGATCAAGGACAGCCTGGACTACATAACAAAACCCTGTCTTAAAACAAAGAAGTGGCCAGGTGCTGGTGGTGGTGGTGGTGGTGGCGGCGGCGGCAGCAGCAGCACACGCCTTTAATCCTAGCACTCAGGAGGCAGAGGCAGGCGGATCTCTTTGAGTTTGAGGCTAGCCTGGTCTACAGAGTGAGTTCCAGGATAGGCTCCAAAGCTACACAGAGAAACCCAGTCTCCAAAAACCAAAAACCAAAAAAAAAAAAAAGAACAAAGAAGTGTGTGTGTGTGTGTGTGTGTGTGTGTGTGTGTGTATGCGCATGCAAGCACACAAAATAACACAATCTGTTATTTCTCCAAGACCAAGAGCAATACTAGTACTAATTTCAACTGGAAAAGAAAAAGTGAAAGTATTTCCATTTGTAGACAGTGTGAGCTCATGTCTAGGAAATCATAATAAATCCATTAAAAATACTGGAGCTAGTCAAGCAGTTCTGCAAGGTGTCGGCACATAAGATCAATATTCAAAAATCAATAGTGCCTACCTAGCATGCACAAGGTCCCTATACATAATCCCTAGACAAAATCAATAAATAAAGTGTAGCCTACACCCCCAGTATATGGAGTGTGAGACAGAATGGTTATGAGATCAAGGCCAGCCTGAACCTCTAGCAAGGCCTGTCTCCAATCGATCAATCGATTGATATAAATAAATAAATAAAATCACTGTATGCTAACTATAAACAATCTAAAATAAAAATCCTCAATTTCATTTTACAATGGCATCAAAACAAAATATTTAGGAGTAAGCGTGTGTATTTTTCGGTTGATAATTTCTTACATTTATAGTGCATGCTGACCATACTCATCCTCCATTCCCGCACCCAGCCTCAACTCCTGCTGGCCTGCTGCCACCTCCCAGTGAGTTCTCCTCCCACCCTGATGGCTCGTGCAGAAAACCACAGTGGATGTGTGCTCATGATGGCAAGGACCCTGTCCTATCCCAAAGACAGCATTTTACAGCACTATTTCAGTCCTCCAGTTCCTACAAACTTATCACACGTAGGACTGGGCACACATCGGTCACTTAGTCTTAGCACTCTGACCAGTTGTGAGTATTTGCAATAATAATCCATTGCAGCCCAGCGGTGGTGGTACACATCTTTAATCGCAGCACTTGGGAGGCAGAGGCAGGAGGATCTCTGTGAGTTCAAGGTCAGTCTGGGCTACAGAGCGAAATCCAGGACAGGCACCAAAAACTACACAGAGAAACCCTGTCTCGAAAAACCAAATAATAATAATAATAATAATAATAATCTATTGCAAAAAGAAGCTTCTCTGACCTGAGACACCAGGGGACTGTGGGTATACACACACATTTGGAAGGCAGTTTGGCAGTGAGTCCATTTAGTAAAGCAAAATCCTCCTCTAGGGCCTGTGACCTCCTTAACCATGGGACTTTGATCTTGTTGACAAGTCCCAGGCTTGTATTCCCTCCTGTGAGGTGGGCCTCAAATCCAATCAGAAACAAAGACGCCAGTGTTGCGCCAGTCCACAACTGTAGCACGCAGTCTACTGATGGTGGCTCTTTTCACCCTGCACGGCAACTTCTAGCCTCTGAATAGTAGCCAAACTCGGGGTGGGGGCGCATCCAGCTCACTTCCAGCTTGAGTTCTCTGTGTCCTGCATCCAGTGTCTGTTGTGTCTTCAGCAGTGAGGCTTTACCTTCTAGTTCTAGTGGGCATCCAAGAACGATGGCAAGAGCTTGTCTTGATTCGCAAGCCTCTGGCCAATAACACACAGGGAAATAACCCATATGTGCACTGAGTTTTTGTTTAAAATACTAAGACTTCTGGGAGGACACTGTCTAACTGTGCAGGATTCCTCCAGTCAAGCTCTTTTTTTTTAATATCTAGTTAGCATATAAAGTAATAGGCTTCTATGATTTTTTCATACATCCTTAGTTCTGATTCGCCTCCCCTCCACCTCCACCTTTTCCCTCTCCTCACAACTTGTTTCCGTTTAAACATTTCTACACCTAGTATTCTCTCCCTTTAATATCATGTTTCCCCCTCTCTCTCTCCCTCTCCCTCTCCCTCTCTCTCTCTCTCTCTCTCTCTCTCTCTCACACACACACACACACCCCTTAGGAGTCTCTGCCCACCATGGCTCTCTTTCCAACTGAGGCACAGAACTTCACAGGATCTGCATGTGAGAGAGAACGCAGTATCTGTGTTGCTGGATACCGACTACCTTACTAAACATAGTATTTTCCAGTTTCATCCATTTTCCTGCAATATCATTTTCATACAATGGAATAAAATTCCATCACGAACGTGTACCACATTTTAAAAATCCATTCGTCAGCTGAAGGGCATCTACGAAAAGTCCATTTCCCAGCTACCGTGACCGTGGGCATGTGAGTATCGCTGGCGTAGGATATGGAGTCCTTTGGCTATACGCCCAGGAGGGGTATAGCTGGGTCATGTGATCATTCTCTTTTTAACTCTCTGAACAACCTCCATATAGTTCCATAGTGGCTGCATCAATGTCACCAACACTGAATAAGGGTTCTTTCCCCAATTACCCACCAACCTCTGTTGTCATTTGTTTTTATGGCAGTAGCTTTTCTGACTGGGATCAAATGGAATCTCAAAGGACTTCAATTCGCATTTCCCTGATGGCTGATGATGTTAAACACTTTTTAAAACTATTTACTATTTCTGTTTCTCCTTTTGAAAAATCCCTATTTAGCCCCTTCTTCTTTGAATTGGATTGTTTTCTTGATGTTTAGTTTTCTTCCGTTGTTTCTGTGTCCTAGATCCCATTCCTCTGTCAGATATTGTGATGGCCGATCAACTTGATACCTCTGGAATCAACTAAAACCCAAACTGCTGGGCACTCCTGGGAGGGATTTTCTTAATCAGATTATTTGAAGGGGAAAGGCCCACCCTGAACCTGGACCACCCCTTCTGGTGGCAGCCGTATAAAAGGAGCTGGGAGACAGAAACTGCTTTTTGCCTACTAATTCCAACAAGTTCATCTACCCTGTTGCTGTAGCCGGTATTAAATCCACCTTCATCAGGATCCCAACATAGACTGAAGACTGGCAGCTCTCTAGGAATCCTGCAGCACCAGAGTAGGTCTGCAGAGACATCAGCCTGGTGGACTGAACACCTTGGCTTTTCTGTCAAAAGCTAACCATTGTTGGACTACCCAGACCACATCCTACAAACCACTCTAATAAATCCTGTGTGTGCATGTGTGTGTGTGTGTGTGTGTGTGTGTGTGTGTGTGTGTTATATAGTCTATTAGTTCTGTTTCTTTAGAGAATCCTAACTAATACCAGCATATAGCTGAAAAGATTTTTTTTCCCATTCTCTGGGCTGCCTCTCTTCACTCTATTGATAGTTTTCTTCGCTATACAGAAAATTTTTAATTTCTCAAGATTCCATTGTTCAATCATTGGCCTTACTTCCTAGATGAAGGGAGTCCTATTTAGAGAGTTGGATGCCTGTGTGCTGTAGTGAACGCCCTACCTTTTTCTCAAGGAATTTCAGGTTTTACATTGAAATCTTTTGTCAGTTTAGAGTTGGTTTTGCACAGAGAGAGAAGAATCTAGTAACGTTCTTCTACTTGTAGACGTCTAGTTTTCCCAGCACCATTTGTTGAACATGCTATCCTTTCTAACAATGTGTATTTTGGTATCTTGTCTAAAAATCAGGTAGCTGCTAGTGAGTCACGCATGCTCTGGTGGATCCGTCTTGCTCATGCTCAGACAAGGGGCCCTGGTTAAACCCAGTGTCACAGAGCAAAAACAAAACAAAACAACGTCAACAAAAGGCCTAAAAGTGAGATGGGGACTGGGAGGAAGGAGGAGGTGCTGGTGGGAAGGGGAGAAGAATAAAAGACATTAGAGGGATGTGTGTGATCAGAATTATTATGTGTGAAGATGTCAAAGGAATGAGGGGTTAGCGCAGGGTGGAACAGCTGTATATGTGCCCAAGGTCCTGAGTTCAAGCCCTAGACCCAGGAAATTGTCAAAGAATAAATTGAGTTTTTGAAAAAAAAAAAAAAAAACAGATGACTGAAGTTATATTGACTTCCATATGGGTTCTCTGAGCTATGTATCTCATTGACCTATATGTCTGTTGGAGAACCAATGCCATGTGGTGTAACAGGCTTTCTTTTGGGCCACCAACCAGCTCCCAAATCATGACACAGAGACTTCTCATTAGTTATGAATGCTCGGCCTTATCTTATGCTCGTCCCACCAGCTCTTATAACTTAAATTTACCTGGTTCTTCTCATCTGTGTTTTGCCTCGGAGATTTGTACCTTTCTCTCCTTCTGTATGCCTTACTCAGTGTCTGGCTGTCTGGCTGTTGGCTGTCTGGATGTCCCTCTCTTTCTTCCTTGTTTTCTCTCTCTCTCTCTCTCTCTCTCTCTCTCTCTCTCTCTCTCTCTCTGTGTGTGTGTGTGTCTGTGTGTGTGTGTCTGTGTGTGTGTGTGTCTGTGTCTCTCTGTCTATATATCTATCTCTATATCCATCTACCCCATCTATCCATCTATCTTTCTTTCTGTGTGTGTGTGTCTGTGTGTCTGTATATCTATCCCTAAATATCTCTCTCCCCCCCCCCTCTCTCTCTCACTGTGTTGCCACTGTGCTATATACATCAGGCTGACTGGCATGTGAGCTTCTGGGTACTTTTCTCTCTGTCTCCCATGTTGTGTAGGAATGTTGGGATTATAGACACACACCACCACGTTTGGCTTTTGTATGAGCTCTGGGGATCCAAATTAAGGTGTCAGGCTTGCAAGTGTGCTGGCCAGTCTTATGGCAACTTGACACATACACTAGAGTTATCTGAAAGAAGGGAGCATCAATTGAGAAAATGCCTCCATGAGATCCAACTGTAAGGAATTTTCTTAATTAGTGATTGGTGGAGGGAGGGGGCAACCCATTGTGGGTGATTCCAACCCTGGGCTGGTCCTGGGTTCTATATAAAAGCAGGCTGAGCAAACCAGGGGAGCAAGCCAGTAAGCAGCATCCCTCCATAACCTCTGCATCAGCTCCTGCCTCCAGGTTCCTGCCCTGTTTCAGTTCCTGTCCTGACTTCCTTCAATGATGAACAGCGATGTTGAAGTATGAGCTGGATAAACTCTTTCCTCCCCAACTTGGTTTTTGTTAATGGTATTTGTCACAGCAATAGAAACCCTGACTAAGATACATAGCAAGTGCTTTTACCAGATGAACTATCCCCTTGTCTCCTTGATGTGTTCGTGAATGTGGTTTGCAAGTGTTTCATTGAGAATTTTTATGTCAATGTTCATCAAGAAGATTGTCTTATAGTTTTTGTTGTCTGTGTCTCAATCTGGTCTTTGTAAGACGAATTGCTAAATGGTCTTATTAAAAACAAAACAAAACAAAACAAAAAACCCGGAGACAGATATTGGGGTAAAAACTGAGAGATCAGAGGGAAACAGAAAGAAGCCAGCCACATTCTTACCACTAGAAATCCTCAGCCAAGAGAGAGCTACTTCCTGTATACTCACACCTATATGCCTTTCTGTCCCTGCCATTTCACTTCCTCTCTCTGCCCAGCTACATCACTTCCTGTCTGTCTGTACAGACCTCCAGATCTTTATGGTTGACTAGTGTTGGAATTAAAGGCATGTGCCACCACTCCTGGCTCTGTTCCCAGTGTGTCCTTGAACTCACAGAGATCCAGATGAATCTCTGCCTCCAGAATGCTAGGATCAAAGGTGTGCACCACCACTGCCTGACCTCTATGTTTACTATAGTGGCTGGCTTTTTCCTCTGATCCTCAGATAAACTTTATTGGGATGCACAAATCAAATATCACCACAGGTCTTGCTATCAATGTAATGCTGGCTTTGTAGGGCAAGAACAGAAGGATTCTTTCCTAGTCTAGCTTAAAGAATGTCTTAGTTACTTTTCTATGACTGCAACTTACAGAGGAAAGCATTTGAGACATACAGTTTCAGAAGGTGTCCATGACCATCATGATAAGGAGCATGGCAGCATGCAAGCATGACACTAGAGTAGTAGTTGAGAGCTCACATCTTGAAACACAACAACGAAAGAGAGAGAGCTAACTGGAAAAGCATGTGGGCTTTTGAAACCCCAAAGCTTGCCCCCAGGGCCACACCTCCTCCAACATGGCCACACCTCTTAATCCTTCCCAAACAGTTCCACCAATTGGGGACCCAGTATTCAAATAGATGATCCTGGGGGCCATTCTCATTCAAACCACCACACAGAAAAATTTAAGAAACATTAGTTTTATTTTTCTCCTTAAGGTTCTGGTAATCCTGTGGTGAACCCATCTGACCTGGGCGTTTTTAATGGAAAGATTTTTTTTTTTTAATTGCTGCTTCAATCTCATTGCTTTTTATGGACCTGTTTAAACTGTTTATGAAGTTGTTGTTATGGATCTTAGTTTAACTTTGTTAGATCATGTGCATTTAAAATTTGATCTATTCCTCCATTTCCTCTAGATTTTCAAATTTGGTGGACTACCTGCTTTCAAGATATGTCTTTAGGATTTTTTGAATATTGGTATCTGTTTATGTTTTCTTGTTCATCTCTAATTATTTTGGGTCTTATCTCTTTTTTCTTTTGATTAATTTGGCTGAGAGTTGTCAATTTTGTCTATCTTTCCAAAGAACCAACTCTTTGTTTCATAGACTCTTTTTGCCAATGAAATGAAAATGAAAAAGAAAATGAAATGGAAAAAAAAAGATTTCTTTTTCTTCATTTCTAGTTGACTGATTTTATTTATTGCCTTGCATCTACTATTTTAGGGCATGGTTTGGTTTTGTTTATCCAGGTCATATGCTTTGTCATAAAGTAATTGATTTGAGGTTCCTTTGATTTTCTAATGTAGGTACTTAGAGCAGTAGCTTTTCCTCTCAGGACTGCCTGTTGGTCAGGTATGTTGTATGTTCATTTTTATTCAGTTCTAAGAACATATTTATTTGCTTCTCAACTTCTTCAGTGGTACACTCAACATTCAGTAATGAAGTGTTTAATCTCCGTGAGTTTGTGTACTCTCTGTAGTTCCCCTTGCTGTGTGGATTCTGGCTTTATTTCGTTGTTGTCATACAGAATGAAAAAAATATTTTCTTTTTCTATGTCCCATGGGACTTACTTTGTATCCTAATGTGTGCATTCTTTCAGAGGGTTTTGTGGACTGCTAAAAAGAATGCGTATTCTGCAGTGTTTGGGTGGAATGTCCCGTAGATAGCTTTTAAACCCATTTGATCTATGGTGTCATTTAGCTCCAAAGTTTGTTTATTTTTGTTCAGAAAACCTTAGTAGGACTGGAGTACTGACATCATCCACTGTTACTGTGTTGGCATTTATCAGTGATATCTTAACTTGAAGAATCTGTTTTATGAGTCTGAGAGCACTTGCGTTTGGTGCATATTTGTTCAGAATTGTAAAGTCTACTTGATGGATTTCTTCTTTATCAGTGTGAAGTGACCTTCTTTATCTCTACTGGCTAGATTTAACACATCCCCATGTTTCATTCATTGGACCTGAGCTGGTCCAATGAAGAAATGAGAACTCCAGCCAGAAAATAAAAAAATAAAGTCTAAGCGTAGGCTGGCTGTCATTTTCTGTTACATAGATGAAGGGAGAAGAAGCTGATCTTTAGAAAGAAATGAAGGGGGAAAAAAAGATGCTCAAAACTGACTGTAATCTCTGCCCATTTGATTCCTGTGACTCAGCTGCATCCCACATCTCAAAACCCACCAGTCACCACTGCAGTCTCAGTAATAAACAACCCCCCTCTGCTTCTGTTTTCCTGGATGAGCCCTGTCACTTGCACCAAAAGAACGGATTCATCTAATCATATTTGCATTGTGGAGCGTGCATTCTCCTCACAACACAGAAGGAGGACGGGCTAATAAAGGAAGAGAGCAGAAGCAAGAGAGGCTGGTCGGGAGCTCATTGGAAGGATCCAGGATGCTGGGGATTGGGTGTCCCCTGGATATGGGAGGTAGAAGGGCAGGGACTGAGAAAGGCTTGAAGGGTAGGTTACTGCGTGGAGAGTAAGAAAGAAAGTATTGAAAATCATCAAAACAATAGTGAGCTCAGCTATGCACGGGTGACTTGTAAGCAAGTGTATCACACAATTCTTGGGTCATAAGACGTGCCCCACAGGTGTCAGTGTCCCAGATCTGCTCCCACCCCTCTGTTTTGTCTCCAGTGTTCAGCAGTAAGTCCCTAGGAGGAGGAGATTACACACAGTACTTCTCCATTGCCCTCACAGTGCCTACTGTGGTCCTAGAATACCACAGCATTCAGTGTTTGTTGATTTTATGCAAGACAGTTTGTTTTGATTGCTTGCAATAACGCATCTTGTCAAACTGAACAATCAGAATACCATTGTATAGAGCACATTTGTAGACAAAGAATTGGAAGAATGCTTCCTCACTGTAATCTTGTTTGATTTTGGAGGATTCTTTAAAGGAGCTAAATTCCAATAAAAGATCATTCCCTTCTTGATGGGAAGAAATAAATAGTATCTAGGCCCCAAAAGAATAAATATTCTTTTCATTTATAAATATGTGTAAATCTGAAACTGCTCTGCAGATATCAATGCACAATACTCAAAAGATAAACACACTTCTGAATACAGATTCCAACTCAATAAACACCCAAACTCATCAAAGCCAAGGATGGAGATTTAGAAACAGCTCCTGCTGTTGAATGCAAAATGTATTTTGGATATAACTATGAAGCTTGGGGAAAATTACTTTGCTACATAAAAACTATTATCATTAGCCATATGGTATTTTTATCTTCATATATCCATAATCTGTAATTATATGTAATATATGGTTGTTATATAATTATTATAATAGGTACTAGAAAAGCTAATATATTTATGTATAAAATAATACATACTAGAAAGTGTAGATGTGGTCATTATATTTGAATTAAATATTTTTAAATTTCTCCTAACAAATTCTATTGTTATTAGAGGTATAATCAGTGACGACAACAACAACAAAAAAAGTCTAAGCAGTTGTTATTAATTTTAACCAAAGAAAAAATTGACTACTTTTCACACATAGCTGCTGAATTTATTCATAAACTTTTGGGCATTAATAGAAGAGGACAAACCTAATAAAAAAAAAAAAAAACCCTGAGTGAAAATGTAGGTCATACTTCGTAAAATGGTGATCCGAGAGACAGTGAAATGCCTGCCAACCACAATGCTCCATATTCCACCATGGGGCATTCTTTGGAGTAAAGGGGAATATGGCTAGGAGATGTCTATCAAAATACAGGCATGCGAGCCGGGCAGTGGTGGCGCACGCCTTTAATCCCAGCACTCAGGAGGCAGAGCCAGGCGGATCTCTGTGAGTTCGAGGCCAGCCTGGTCTACAGAGCGAGTTCCAGGACAGGCGCAAAGCTACACAGAGAAACCCTGTCTCAGAAAAAAAAAAAAAAAAAAATACAGGCATGCATACTGGGTTACTGTGAAATGCAATCCACTATCAAGAGGTGAGGTGAAAAGACCATGATTTTGAGGCCAGCCTGGACTACACAGCAAGACATTTCACCTCAAGTAAACATGTAAGCATCACAGCTGGGCTTGGTGGCACATATCTTTAATCCCAACACTAGGGAAGTAGAGGCAGGAGGATCTCTGTGAGTTCTACATCAGCCTGGTTTACATAGTTATTTCCAGAAGAGCCAGGACTAAATAGAAAGACCCAGTATCAAAAAACAAAAAGACATATATGTGGTGATATTTTATTTGTGCTTTAATAAATAAGGCTTGCCTGGAGATCAGAGAAAATAGCAAGCCATGTTAAGTAAACAAAGAAGTTGGGCAATGGTAGCACATGCCCTTAATCCTGTCACTTGACAGGCAGGATCTCTGTGTGTTCAAGGCCACACTAGGGAACAGAGCCAGGTGTGGTGGCACACGCCTTAAATTCCAACACTAGTTAACCATGGAGGTCTGGAAGTCTGTACAGACAGACAGAAAGTGACAGAGCTGGGCAGGAAGAGGAAGTGATGTAGCTGGACAGAGAGCAAATCAGATGGCAGAACAGCAAGGCATATGAGCGTGGGTAGACAGGAAGTAACTCACATTTGGAAGCTGCAGAGTTAATGAAGTAAGGTTAGCTGTGGCTTTCCCTATTTCTCTGATCTCTCTAAGGCTTTCCCCATATATCTGGCTCCATGTTTTTTATTTAATAAGACCATTTAGAAATTTATCTACTGACCGGCCACACTAATGGAAACCCATGAACTGTGGACTGGTTGCTGTGGAGCCCCCATGGGACTGGACTAGGCCCTCTGGATATGGAAGACGGTTGTTTGACTTGAACTGTTTGGGGGGCACCCAGGCAGGGGGATCGGGATCTGTCCTTGGTGCATGAGCAGGCTTCTGGAACCCGGTGCCTGTGGTGTGACACCTTGTACAGCCTTGGTGCAGTGGGTAGGGGCTCGGACCTGCCTAGGCTCAGTGTGCTGGGCTCTGCTGACTCCCCATGGGAGACCTTGATTTGGGGGAGGTGGGGATGTGGGGTGGCTTGGGAAAGAGGGCTGGGGGGTGGGAGGAGGGAGGATGGGGGATCTGTGGATAGTATGTGGAGTGAGTAGAAAATTTCTTAATAAAGAAAAATGAAAGAAAAAAAAGAAATGTATCTACATATATGCATCACTAAAAAGTGGCAACACATTGACCTGGTGATACTTACAAACAACACAGTGCATTATTGGTTGGTTTTAACAGCTTCCTATCACCTAATAGAGAACTCTGATTTGGCCCTTACCTTCCCCTCTCTTCTCAACCTCATTTCTTGCCGTTCTTCTGCTCCCTAGAGACCAGCATTCCACCTCCCTGGCTGGTTTACTTCTCAGTGTTTCAGGTTGCAGACAAATGAGCTCTGCAGAAAATTCTCTCATTACTCTTACCACTCCATGCTGGCAGCGCTTCCTTCAGAACACCAAAACAAGCTCTCATTCTCTGCTCTGTCTCATCCGCTTGTTCATCTGCCTCTACGGCAAGAGCCCTGGATGTGCCATTTCTATTACATTAATTCTTAGGCAGTGAGAAACATATTGTACAGATGCAATAAGAAATACCTGCTACGTGGATGAATGAATGCTGTGGGATGGTCTGTATGTCAAATTGCTCTGATTGGTCAATAAATAAAACACTAATTGGTCAGTGGCCAGGCAGAAAGTATAGGCGGGACTAACAGAGAGGAGAATTGAGAGAACAGGAAGGTGGAAGGAGTCACTGCCAGCCGCCGCCATGACAAACAGCATGTGAAGATGCCGGTAAGCCACAAGCCATGTGGCAAGGTATAGATTTATGGAAATGGATTAATTTAAGATATAAGGACAGTTAGCAAGAAGCCTGCCACGGCCATACAGTTTGTAAGCAATATAAGTCTCTGTGTTTACTTGGTTGGGTCTGAGCGGCTGTGGAACTGGCAGGTGACAGAGAATTGTCCTGACTGTGGACCAGGCAGGACTGGAGGAAACTCTAGCTACAAATGAATGTTTAACATATCTGGAAGTATTTAGGCAATATATGTCAATATATCTTAAAATATTCACACAGAGGGAGCAAATAATTTTAGGGATTTGTCTTAATGACATAACTAGAAATGTATAGATTCATGCACAATTTTTACACAGGCTTGTTTATAAAAAGTTATAAAAATAACTAAAAATTACCCGATTGTCCAGAAATAAGTAGAGTATCTAATAAATGACATTAAAAATACTTCATGTCATAATAAAATGGCCATGATTGAAGAGTAATTAGAATTTGCCTTCCCCCCAAGTGTTGGGAACTGAACTAAAGGTTCTGCATTTGCTGAGCAAATATTCTACCACTGAGTTAAATCCCCAACTCTATATTTAATAAGTAGAAAGGGCAAGAAAAAGGAGTCTATAGAGAGTGTTTTAGTCACTGTTCTATTGCTGGGAAGAGACACCATGACCATGGCAACTCTTATAGAAGAAAACATTTACTGGGGTGGCTTACAGTTTCAGAGATTCTGTCCATTATCATCATGGCTGGACATGGCAGACATGGTGCTGGAGAAAGAATGGGGAGTAGAAAAGGAGCTACATATTGATCCCATAAGCAACAGGAAGTGGTCTGAATGTCACACTAAGTGAAGCTTGAGCAAAGAAGACCTCCAGGTTCTGGCTATTACAAAGAATGCTGCTATGAACATGGTTGAGCAAGTGTCCTTGTGGTAGGATTGAGCATTTTTTGGGTATGTGCCCAGTAGTGGTATTGCTGGGTCTTGAGGTAGGTTGAGTCTCAGTTTTTCTGAGAAACCACCTCACTGATTTCCACAGTGGTTGTACAAGTTTGCACTCCCACCAATAGTGGAGGAGTGTTCCCTTTGCTCCGCATCCTTGCCAGCATGAGCTGTTATCAGTGTTTTTGATCTTAGCCATTCTGACAGGTGTAAGATGATATCTCAGTGTCATTTTGATTTGCATTTCCCTGATGACTAAGGATTTGAGCACTTCCTTAAATGTCTTTCAGCCATTTGAGATTCTTTGTTGAGAGTTCTCTGTTTAGCTCTGTATCCCATTTTTAAATTGGATTGTTTGGTATTTTGATGTCTAGTTTCTTGAGTTCTTTATATATGTTGGAGATCAGTCCTCTGTCAGATGTAGGGTTGGTGAAGATCTTTCCCCATTCTGTAGGCTGCTGTTTTGTCTTATTGACTGTGTCCTTTGCCTTACAGAAGCTTCTCAGTTTCAGGAGATACACACAATGGAGTATTATTCAGCGGTAAAATACAACGACCTCATGAAATTTGCACGAAAATGGATGGAACTAGAAAGAATCATCCTGAGTGAGGTAACCCAGACCCAGAAAGACAAATACAGTATGTACTCATTCATAAGTGGATATTAGATATAAAGCAAAGGATAATTAGGCTACAATCCACAACCCCAGAGAAGCTAGGTAAAAAGGAGGACCCTAAGAGGGACACTTGCTGTGGGATGGTCTCTATGTCAAATTGCTCTGATTGGTTAGTAAATAAAACACTGATTGGCCAGTAGCCAGGCAGGAGGAAGTATAGGCGGGACAAGGAGGAAAAGAATTCTGGGAAGTGGAAGGCTGAGTGAGGGAGACACTGCCAGCCGCCACCATGACAAACAGCATGTGAAGATGCTGGTAAGCCACAAGCCACGTGGCAAGGTATAGATTTATAGAAATGGATTAATTTAAGATATAAGAACAGTTAGCAAGAAGCCTGCCACAGCCATACAGTTTATAAGCAATATAAGTCTCTGTGTTTACTTGGCTGGGTCTGAGCGGCTGTGGGATTGGCAGGTGAGAGAGATTTGTCCTGACTGTGGGCCAGGCAGGACTGGAGAAAACTCCAGCTACAGACACTCATGGAGTGCCCCAGGAAGGGGAAATAGTTCAGATCTCCTGGGTAAACTGGGGGGCGGGGGGTAGAAGGAAAAGGTTGGGAGAATGGGAACAAGAGGAACTGAGATGGCTGAGTGGAGGGAGGGACAGAGAGGGAGAGCAATGAAAGAGACATCTTGGTAGAGGGAACCATTAGGGGGTTAGGGAGAAACCTGGTGCTAGGGAAATCCCCAGGAATCCATAAGGATGACCCCAGCTAAGACTCCTAGCAATAATGGAGAGAGTGCCTGAACTTACCTTCCCCTGGAGTAAGATCAGTGACTACCCTAATTGTCATCATAGAACCTACATCCAGTAACTGATGGAAGCAGATGCAGTCATCCACAACCAAGCACTGGGCTGAGCTCCTGGACTTCAGTTGAAGAGAGGGAGGAGGGATCCACAGGAGCAAGTGAGGTCAAGATCATGATGGGGAAAACCACAGAGACAGCTGACTCAAGCTGGTGGGAGCTCACGGACTCTGGCCTGTCAGCTGGGGAACATTAATGGGACCAAACTAGGCCCTCTGAATGTGGTGACGGTTGTGTGGCTAGATCTGTTTGTAGGGCCCCTGGCAGTGGGACCAGAACTTATCCTGGGTGCATGAAATGGCTTTTTGGGAGAAACTTCTAAAGTGGGATACCTTGCCGGGAGGGGCTTGGTCTTGCCTCAACTTAGTATGCCAGACTTTGTTGACCCCCCAAGGGAGGCCTTACCCTCTCTGAGGAGTGGATGGGTGTGGGGTGGGAGAAGGTGGGGGTAGGGAGAAGGGGAGGGAGGGAAAACTGGGATTGGTATGTAAAATGAAAAAAAAACTTTTTAAAAAAATAATTTAAAAAAAAGAAAAAAGAAAAAAAAAAAAAGCCTGGCAGCAGTGGTGCATGCCTTTAATCCCAGCACTCGGGAGGCAGAGCCAGGCAGATCTCTGTGAGTTCGAGGCCAGCCTGGTCTACAGAGCGAGATCCAGAACAGACACCCAAACTACATGGAGAAACCTTGTCTCAGGGGAGGCGGGGGACTTCAAACCCCACCCCTACAGTAACACACTTCTTTCAACAAGGCCACATCTCCTAATAGTGCCATTCCCTTTGGGAGCCATTTTCTTTTAAACCACCACAGAGAGTGATCCCAATTTTACAGAAACAAAAACTGTGCAAGCTCCATCTCCTAAAATTACCACTAACTACCAATAGGTTATGAGCTGGGGGCCAAGCTTGCAAAGCATGGGCTTTGGGGGAACAATTAAAATTTAAACCATTAGACAGTTCTCCAGAGGTTTGTAATTTATGACATAAATATAGTTATTTCCAAACTCAGATGAAATCTGGCAGTGGGACTCATTGGCAAGCAAAGGGAGATGTGAATTAAGACTAACAAATGAGCCGGGCAGTGGTGGTGCACACCTTTAATCCCAGCACTCGGGAGGCAGAGGCAGGCAGATCTCTGTGAGTTCGAGGCTAGCCTGGGCTACCAAGTGAATTCCAGGAAAGGCGCAAAGCTAAACAGAAAAACCCTGTCTCAAAAAAAAAAAAAAAAAAAAAAAAAAGACTAACAAATGAGAGGAGGCAGAGTGGGGTACCTCAGAGGAAAGGAAGAAGTGAGGAGACCCTTAAGAGAGATTTCAAGTGCCTTATCTAGTCAACAAATACTCGCTGAGTAGGCCTGGTATCTTGTTAAGTTGTGGAGTATCGAAGCCGACTAAACCATGTTGCAGCCTGCCCTGAAACTACAAAGGGACCAGCAGGTAGAAAAACCGTCCCAGGACTCCACAGCACCATTACGTACAGGATGTTCTAGGAAAGCAGACAAGGAGCGTCAAGGGCAGGATGAAATGAAGGTAATCAGAAAATGCTTCTAAGAAAACACAAATTTGTGTTAAATCCCAAGGGACCGAATCCAGAATTCTAGAAAGGCAAAAAAAACATAAGCAAGGTGTAGAAGCACGAAATCACGATGTCACCAGGAGGTGTTCAGCTGCACATGGGCCTTACCAGGACCCCAAGGATTTCTTGGAAGGCAAACAGCACCTTCTCTAGGCTCCATTTAAATGTGGGTGCCAAATAGCAAGTTTGAAAAGTTTCGTGAATGAATTTTTATTGTGTAAATCCAGATGCAATTACTATTTATCAGCTGAGGCACATGTCCCATACAAACGTAAACTCCTTCTTGGTCACTAGAAGCACGCCAAGGTGCGTGACTGCAGATGGCAGCCGGACTGGAGAGCTGTGGACAGAAGATCTGCAGTTATACATCAGCCATTTTCATGGTAGGATGAGGGGACTCAAAATTGATTTAATATCTTAGTGTTATTTACTAAGCAGCGCTGTTTACAGTGTGAGAAAAGCCACAAGGTACAACAAAACCCACTCTAAGAGTTTATTAAGGGAATAGAGAGGGGGTGTGTAGGAAGAGAGGGAAGGAATATGTGGAACCCACTTTTATAGGTATCTCCCCCACCACCACGGGCTCATATGGGCTTATATATGTGGCTATGCCACACATGCGCATAGATTACATGATCACACTGCGCACAAGTTACGTGATCACATAGCATACGGATTACATAGGACGTAAGGCCCTAGGAGGACTAATCTTGCCTGGCTACTGGGCAGCACACAGGCAGTCGTGTTGCTGGGGGAGTGGCTAGGAATTCACACTTCATCCATGGTATCCTCACCAGCTTACAGATTTTAGGTCTCCGTCTTCCCATTGTTACCAATTCTTGAGCCTACACTGGGTCCTTTCCCTGTGTCAGAATCAACTGAGCGGGAAAGATCTTTGTTCTTCGCGAGGGACAGAAACAGGTGGTAGACTAGCAAATGACCTTGACCAGCTGTGGGCAATTGGGAGGTTACAGACAGAGAGTGAAAGAAATGGAGCTGAGGAAGCCAGTGAAGAGAGGAAGGACCTCAAGTTTCCGGGGACAGGCTAGGTGCTTCCTCCGTTTACCTGTTTCACAGTCTGGTCTTCCCAGGCACAGTGGCTCGTAGGTCTTTAGTGAAGAAGGAGGGAGACAGTCATCTAGGTTACGTGATCTCTCAATGACAGCATGTCTACCTGCAGAGCCGAGGAGCATCCGACCCCAAGACTGAAGCAGCAAAAAAGACAGGAACTATGAACACAGAGAGGCCACCACACCTCTCACCCTGTTCCAGTCACCCGTCAGGCATCTGTAAGACCAATGAACAGCCAGCACTTCCAAAAAAAAAGCCGCCCTCAAGTCCCTGAAAGGTAGCTTGGCTGCTATTCTCACCATAATCAGGGATTTTCCTCTGTAACTCCTTTGTTTTTGTTTTTACATCCCAACCAAGTTTCCCCTCCCTCTCTCCCCTCCACCTTCCTTCTACCCATCCCCCATCCACCTCTCCTCTGTTTCTCTTCAGAAACTGGCAGACCCCCCATGGATATCGGCTAGCCTTGATTTATCAAGTTGCAGTGAGACTAGGCAGTCCTCTTCTATTAAGGCTGGATGAAGCAATACAGTAGGAGGAATAGGTCCCAAAAGGAGGCAACACAGTCAGAGACAGCCCCTGTTCTCACTGTTAGGACTCTCACAAGAAGACCAAGCTACGCAACTGTCACATACACGCAGAGTGCCTAGGTCAGTCCCATGCAGGCTCCTTGGTTGTTGATTCGGTCTCTGTGAGCCCCTGTGAGCCCAGGTTAGTTGTTTCTGTGGGTTTTCTTGTGGTGTCCTTGTCCCCTGTGGCTCCTACAATCCTTCCTTTCCCTCTTCCACAGGATTGCAGGAGCTCCACCTAATGTTTGGCTGTGGATCTCTGCATCTGTTTTCATCAGTTACTGGATGAAACTTTTCTAAGGACAGTTGGGCTAGGCACCAATATATATATATAATATTTAATAGAAAAACGATGTTCAAATTTTGCTCTTGTCTTTAATAACACCATTAAGAATCATTTCGTTCGAGGCCAGCCTGGGCTACCAAGTGAGCTCCAGGAAAGGCGCAAAGCTACACAGAGAAACCCTGTCTCGAAAAACCAACAAAAAAAAAAAAAAAAAAGAATCATTTCATTGACTTTGTTTTTTGAGGGTTTTTTGTTTGTTTTGTTTTGTTTTGCCAGTCACATTTGGTTCTATCCTAGGTCTCTAGAGTATCCCACCTCTGGGTCCTGGCCCTGCAGGTAGTGTCAGGAGTGAGCTCCCTTTCATGGTATGGGTCTCAAGCAGGGCCAGTCGTTGGTAGGCCACTCCCACAATTTCTGTACCACATTTCTGTACCCCAGCACATCTTGTAGGCAGGACAAATTGTAGGCTGAAGGGTTTGTGGCTGGGTTGGCTCCAGTCCCTCCACTGGAAGTCTTGCCTGGTTACAGGAGATGGCTGGTTCAGGCTCTATATCCCCCATTTGCTAGGAGTCTTAGCTAGGGTCACCCTCATAGATTCCTGGGAGTTTCCATTACACCAGCTTTCTAGCTCATCCCAGAGACGCCCCTGATTCCAGTTGTCTTTCCCAGTCCTCTTTCCCTCCCCACCCCCTCCCCCCACATGCACCCTCCTGTTCTCATCCCCACCCACCCATCCAGACGCCCCCAACCCACATCCACTGGTGATGCCTATTATATTCACAGTGAGATTCATGTGTCCCTGCTTGAGTCCTCCTTGTTACTTAGATTCTCTGTGTCTGTGAATATAGCATGGGTCTCCTTTACCTTATGGCTAATGTCTACTTATGAGTGAGTATACCATGTTTGTCTTTCTGGGTCTGGGTTACCTCACTCAGGATGATTTTTTTTCTAGTTCTATCTATTCACCTGAAATTTTCATGATGTCCTTGTTTTTAATAGTTGAGTAATACTCCATTGTATAAACGCACCACATTTTCTTTATCCATTCTTTGGTTCAGGGACATCTAAGTTGTTTCCAGTTTCTGGCTATTGTGAATAAAGCTGCTAGGAACATAGCTGAGCAAGTGTCATTGTGGTAGGATGGATCATCCTTTGGGTGTATGCCCAGGAGTAGTATAGCTAGGTCTTGAGGTAGATCGATTCCCAATTTTCTGAGAAACTGCCATACTGATTTCCAAAGTGTCTGTCCAAGTTTGCACTCCCATTAGCAGTGGAGGAGTGTTCCCTTTGCTCCACATCTTCATCAGCGTGAACTATCACTTGTGTTTTTGATCTGGCAAGTATGAGATGGACTCTCAGTGTTATTTTGATTTGCATTTCCCTGATGGCTAAGGATGTTGAACATTTCTTTAAGTGTTTCTTGGCCATTTGAGATTCCTCTATTGAGATTTCTCTGTTTCTGTATCCCATTTTTAATTGGATTATTTGGGTTTTTTTTTTTGATGTCTAGTTTCTTGAGTTCTTTATATAGTTTGGACAGAGGACATTTAAATTGAATTTCAGGAGAGGAGTCTGATATCACACCCTCAGTGTAATAAATATATAATGCAAACTATTTCGGGAGCTGATGCATGAGGATCAAGAGTTCAGTCTATCCTAGACAAAGTAAGGAGACCCTATTTCATAAATGAACAAATGGTTCGGGTAGATAGGATGATGGGCCAAACTATGCTGTAATGCCATAGTTTCTCACCATTGTGTCCCGTACAGTAGCCCAGAGCCACCTTTACCCCAAAGCCTAGGAATAGACAGAGAGTCTGCAATTACTGCCTGCATTCTTCCAAATCCTAAGATCCCAGGTGGACCATAACAACATATAAAATGATAGCTATAAACATGAACTGAATTAATATTTAGTAAATAAAAAAGTAATAAAATATTTATGTTGTTTTCCAAAAGAGCCTCTAGGCTATTTTTTTAACTTTACTTCCAAGTCTAAGCCTTAATCTAAAAATCTAAATCCTGAATGTGCTTTTAAACTATATTTTGAATAATTCAGAAGCTTTGGAACAACCCATAATACCAGTTTACTAGTGTAATAGCTAAGGAAGCTTTCTCATGGACTAATATATTAAAATCAATTCAATTAACTTCCAGAAGGAGAAATCTTTATTACTACTCCATAATAAATCTGTGATTGAGTTATACCTACTGATTAAACTCATGCCTATCACCATTGCTCTGTTTTCATTGTTTTAGACCTGCAGGCTATGCTTATATAGACCAGGACTTGCCCTTCCCAATCCCAGTGACGTTGGCGGGGCTAATAACCACCATTGTCCTTCTGTCCTCCATTGGATGAGCACATAACTCCAGTCTGGTCAACCGTCCCTGGACTGATTGATATATACATATATACCAATTATTTGTAATATATATATATAAACATATATATTACATGCATAATAATGTAATGTATATATGTTATATAATGTGTATGTTTATATATGATATGTATTATTTACATCTATATTTCCCCTGACACTGGGCCAACATAAGCCTAGAGTTCCTTCGGGGTCAACTTGCCCGGGCGCATGTCTGGAGTATGGGAGAGCAGAGGTCAACTCAAAGAGGGAAGTAAAGAGGGTACAAAGAAAGAGAAAGAGGGCAAACTCCAAACTCCACATCTCCATGTCTGATATCAAAACGCTCTTCAGCTCTCCAACTCCTCTCCGCTTTGTCGACTGCAGCACACTTCTCTCTCTCGGGCTGGTTCCACTCCCTGTCAGCAGCTCTCCCTGGCAGGTATCCCACGACTCCGGCATCTCTAACATCTTGGGGTCTCCAAGGCAATCCAGGCTTCACCTTCACAGCTTCATGCAGTGCCCTCTCTAGGCCTCCATTCAGGGACACCCCTGACATATGCCTGGCCTCAGCAGCTTTCCTTAGGCACAGAAGCAAATCCCATAACCCCTTTTTTGTATCCTTAACTCTAAAGCCAGAACCATGTGGCTGAAGCTGCCAAGTTCTGGTACTTGCTGAGGCTGGAACATGGCCCCCTCGTACATCTGCACCAGTTTTCCGTTTTTGATGGTTACCTTCACTGCCTAAGCTTGGCTTGTCCTCGAACTTGCTGTGTAGACCAGGCTGGCCTCAAACTCAGAGATCCACCAGCCTCTGCTTTCAGAGTGCTGGCATTAAAGGCGTGCACCACCACACCCAGCTCTAAGCTTTTCTTTAGTTCCTTTTCACAATTTGGAAATTTAGCTGAGTGGGATTTTGCCCTGAGGTCACCACTCCCTTCCTGCCATTTCTTAATCTGTTTATCTCCTTGAACACAGAATTTAGCTCCATTCCACTTTCTGATTCTCCTTTTCTCCTCAAATATTTTTCCTTGCTCAGTGCACTCCTCTCCATTATATATCTTCATTAGAGTTAACACTAGTAACCACACGACAGAGTCTATCCTAGGCTGTTCTGAGATTTCCTCTGCCAAGGGAATTAATCCAAAACTCTTCACTTTAGACTCAGGCAAACTTTTTAGACAAAGGCAAAAAGCAGCCACATTGTTCATCAAAATATCACAAGACTGGTGTCTAGGCCACATACAAAAATTATCCTCCTCTGAAACCTCTTGAGCCAGTGTCCAACAGTTCAAATCATAATCAGCACCACTGTCTTCCATGTTCCTACAAGTATGGCCCATCAAGCAGTGCTTAAAGCATTCCATTGCTTTTATAGCCCAAAGTACCAAAGTCCAAATTCCTCCAAACAAAAACATGGTCAGGACTTTCACAGCAATACCCCAGTCCCTGGTATAAATTTGTGTCTTAGTTAGGGTTTCTATTGCTATGAAGAGACACCATGACCACGGCAACTCATATAAAGGAAAGCATTTAATTATGGTGATTGCTTACAGTTCAGAGGTTCAGTTCATTATCATCATGGTAGGGAGCATGGTGGCATGCAGGCAGACATGGTGCTAGCTATATCTTGATCCAAAGGCAGGAAATAGACTGTGTATCACACTGAGAAAAGCTTGAGCAAAAGAGATCTCAAAGCCGGCCCGCACAGTGACACATTTTCTCCAACAAGGCCACATCCACTCCAACAAAACCACACCCCTTAATAATGCCACTCCCTATGAGCTTATGGGGGGCAATTCAAACTACCACAGTTAGTATTAAATTAGTACTACCAATATCAGGGTTTTCCAGAATTTAATAGGATACATAAATGGATAAATAGGTGCACAGACAGAAGGAACTGCTTTCCAGGACTAGGGAGGCAGGCGAATTGAGAACCTGCAGAGTTGATGCCATAGTTAAAGTTTTAAGGCCATCAGGCTGAGTGGAATCATGAAGAGATGACGTTGGCTCAAAGATACACATGCTCATGACGTGGGATGGAGAGAGATATATTCCATAGTGCACATGTAGAAGTGAGAGGACACATCTGTGGATTGGTTCTTTCCTTCTGTTATGATACGGCACACGAGAGGCTTTGGCAGGTTGGGCCATGGGTGAGGGAAACATGCCATGCAAGTGTGGCAGCATGCAGCATGCAGCCTGCAGTGTGGCACGGCGGAAAGTTACCCACGCCCCAGGCACGGCATCCACATGGAGAGTTTATTATAAGAGAGAGGGGGGAGGGATAGGGAGGGAGGGACAGGGAGAGAGGAAGAGAGAGGGAGAGGGAGAGGGAAAGCAGAGATGTGCACACATCATGGCGAGAAAGGGAGGAGGTGGGAAGAGGAAGGAGGGAGGGGTTTTTCCTTAACGAAGGCTTTACGTCAGGATGCAGGGCAGGTCTCCCAGGGGCAGGCTAGAATGCCAACACCTTCCTCCTTCTTGTGGGTTCCAGAGCTCAAACTCAGAATGCCAGGCTTTCAACAAGAAATGTTACGACCTGTGGTGGTTTGAATGTAATTGGCCCCCATAAGCTCATAGGGAGTAGCACTATTGGGAGGTGTGGCTTTGCTGGAGGAAGTATGTCACTGCAAGGGTAGACTTTGAGGTCTCCTTTGCTCAAGCTTCCCTCAGTGTGGTAGACAGTTCACTTCCTGTTGCCTGCAGATCCAGATGTGGAACTCTCAGCTCCTTCTCCAGCACCATGTCTGCCTGCCTGCCACCATATGTCACCATGTCCCACCGTGATAATGAACTAAATCTCTGAAACTGTAAGCCACCCCATTAAATGTTTTCCTTTATAAGATTTGCCCTGGTCATGGTGTCTGTTCATAGCAATTAGAAACCCTAACTAAGATACCACCTGAGCCATCTCACTAACCTAACCAATTCCTTCTTATGAAAACATTTATGTCCAGTTCAGTCTAGCATCTCCTGAGTTCCTTGTATGGAGAAGATTTTCAACATTTATTTGTTAAAATAATGTGTTTTGTGCTTTTATTACAACTAAAGGAGTCAGTGTTTCCTTGAATAAAAAGTAGTTCAGGGAACTTTTAAGCCATGTTGGGCTGTTAAAGACCGTGGGGGAGTCCCAGAGATGCTCTGCATGTATTTTGAATCATGAGATGAAAATGAGACTGTAGGAGGCAGAGGTGGGATGTTATCACTGCAAGTGAGTGTTTGAGTGTCAAACTGGCAAGGGGTGATTAACTGTGATATCATGATGGTTAGTCTTGATCGTCAGCTTGATGGGATGGAGAGTCACCATGGAAACAGACCTCTTAGTATGACTGTGAGCGAGCTTCCAGATTGAGCTCATGGAAGACTTACCCTGAATGTGGATGGCACCATTCCATGTCAAGTAGGGTCCCAGACAGAATAAAAAGGAGAAAAGGAGCTGAGCATCAGTAATGCTCTCTGCTTCCTGACAGTGGAGGCAACATGACCAAATGCTTCACATTCCTGCCACCATGACGCCCCTGTAGTGATGGGTCAAGTCCTTGAATTGTAAGCCAATATAAACCACTTCTGAAAAAGGTCCAAAGACACTTTCTAACTAAACAAAGATAAGCGTTCAAGTAATTGTATCTCCATAAGTTCACATATTGAGTAGTTTAAGATTAAACAAACTTTCAAACAGACTTACCATCACTTTCAGCACATCTATCTATATATTTATAATATTAAGTGTTAATCATCAAATGCACTTTCTGCCCAGTGTAGAGAGATTGTTCTGACTGTGTTTGTTTTCAAGTGCTGCTACTGACCCCACCTTTGAAGTCTGGAGGATTTAATTCTTTCTTCACTCACCCAGTTGCACAGGTCACGTTTTTGTACTTACTCTTTAGGCAAAGGCACAGGTTAAACCAAACTATAATTTAGCTCATCAGCCACGCAACATATTGTTCTTCTCTTTTTAGAGAAGTCTCATTCTATTATTTTATTTCTGCAGAATCTCACCGATGCCAGCCCTCTCCAACCAGCATTGTGTGTTAATGCTACCCTTGGGTCTATATTCCACAGTCAGCACATTTCATTGCTAGTGTCTAAATCACCTGTTGGATTTATGAAATTTTGCAAAGCTTTTCTTGTTTCTCCCTCTAGTGGTCGGTAACTTTCATTAAAATGAAAAAAAGCATGTACAAGTGGAATGACATCTGAGGACAAACATTCAATTTCATTGTGAATAAATGTGGACCATGTCTGAAGTTATGTCTCATAATGTGAAAAGTGATTTATTTGGGACGGTTTCTTTAGACACCATGCGTACTCTCCTGACTGATCCTCTCTGTTGTTATAGTAGTCATTTCTTAGGTGTGTGCTGTGTCATTAACACCAGGCTCTGAAAAGTGTTGCTTCAGGGGCTGCAGAGATGGCTCAGCAGTTTAGAGCACTTTTCACTCTCACAGAGAACCCAGGTCCAATTCCCAGCAGCCACATGGTGACTCAAAACCATCCCTAACTTGAGTTCCAGGTGATCTGATACCCTCTTCTGACCTCCAAGGGCACCAGGCATACATGTGGTACACATACATACATGGAGGCTAAACATTCATACACACAAAGTGTGATGCATACATTATAAAATTTAATGGTTCTTTCGTGTCTACATGAGACTCTGTCAAAAAGAAAATGAAAATCCTTCCGTTAGTGGATAATTCTTAATTCTCCCTCCACCTTCCACTTAATTGATGTTGACTCTTGGCTCATATATAATATCCTCTTTCAATTTCTAATTGTATTACTTATTAACACTTAGGAAAATCTGTTTAAATTTCTAGAAGCAAAATTTAAAACTCCATGATAGTTCATCAGATAGTGAGATGGTCAGACGTGAAGAGATGCGGAGGGAGCTCGGTGACTACACGAGAAATTCTGGTTGCCTGAGTGGAATGGTGATCAAGTACCTCTGAATAGAAGATGGTTTTAGTTTTTATTTGTTAAATGTGGTAACTAGAGAGTCACCTCAAAAAAAGGGCACCATGAAACTTAGGGACCAAAGATGGGCATGCTTTGCCAAGATCACCAAACAGTACTTTTGTTTAAGAATTAGAGCCCATCAGTGGCGGCGCAGGCCTTTAATCCCAGCACTCGGGAGGCAGAGGCAGGCTGATCTTTGTGAGTTCAAGGCCAGCCTGGGCTACAGAGTGAGTTCCAGGACAGGCACCAAAACTACACAGAGAAACCCTGTCCCCAAAAAAGAAAAAAAAAAAAAAAAGAAAAGAAAAAAAGAAAAAAGAAAAAAAGAAAGAAAGATTGAGGCCACCCTACCCTGAGGCACAGGCAGCAAGCACCACTAAGATAAATAAATACATGACAGAGAAATGGGAAAGATAAAAAAAACAGGGCATAACAGAAACTATAGAGTGAAGCAGAACTGGAGACTCAACAGAGGTGACAGATGTGAGAGAGGGCTGAGGTTGACATGTTGTCACTGCCCAGCAGGGCCAGCAGGATGGTATGCAGCAGCCTGGAGCTTACACAGATGTTGACTCAGCACCTGAAGGAGCCTCAGGCCTGGGGCTCACCCTGGCTCTGAGCAATGATAGAGGCCTGAGATGCGGAGGGGTTCACTTTCTGGATTGGTTCTCCTCAAAGGACCACTGTGGTCCTTGATGCTACCAGAGGCCATGTTGGCGTGTGTGGTCCATGCTGTTGCCCCAGGCCATGATGAACACCTAGATCCATGTGGACAAGGGTAATCTATGCCACGTCGGGGTCCGTGGCCTTACTGCAGCTGATGTCTTACTGTGTTGATATCCGCAGCCTACCACCAAAGCCCTGGTGATGTCTGGGGCCATGCTGCTCCTGAGAGCCATGTGTGGGGCTGAGGTCCTACAGCAGCCAGAGTCTGTATTGATGTCCAAAAAGAGCAAGGATGCTCTTTCCAGTGATATGGATGGCTGCAGACACACAGTTGAGAAAGAGGGACATGGAAGGCCTCTGTGACAGCCCCACCCCAACCCTTCTTCTGCACCCTCCCCCCAAATATGAAAAAGTCTGAAAAGAAAACCATGGAAGAAAACTCTTAAAACGTGTGACAAGGATGCTGAAATGTTACCCTCCACAATTGATTCTTCTTTTAAGAGTGTAGGAGGGAAAGGGCTGGGTTCTATTTAAGGGGTAGGCCACTGAGAGTTTGACCATGCTCCAGTGAGTATATAGATAACATAAATTGACTTGTTTTTGTTGTTGTTGTTTTTTATATAATTTCTATTTTTTATTTTAATTTTCATTTTGGGGGGTCACAAAGGTGGGGGGGCAGACATGGAAGGACCGAGAAATGAGTATGATTGGGGTGCATGATGTGAAATTCCCAAAGAATCAATAAGAGCATTATGTTGAAAAAAAAAAGAATTAGAAAGATCATCTTGTCAAAGACAGAGAGTGTCTTAGTCTGCTTTCTGTTGCTGTGACAGAACACCATGACCAAAAGCAGCCTGGGGGAGAATGGGTCTATTTCATCATACAGTTCCCAAGCCACACTTCATTGCTGAGGGAACTCAGGGCAGGAACCTGGAGGCAGGAACTGAAGCAGAAACCATAGAGGAATGCCCTTACTGGCCTGTTCTCCACGGCTTGCTCAGCCTGCTTTCTTACATCATCAGGACCTTGGGCTCAGGGTGGCATACCTCCACACCCCACTGTGGGCTGGGTCCACCCACAGAAATCATTAGTCAAGTAAATGCCCAATGGGCAATCTTATAGAGGCATATTCTCAATTGTTGTTTCCCTTTCTCAGATAATTCTAGCTTGTGTTAAATCAACACACACACACACACACATACACACACACTACCAGGACAGTGATTTTTCAATTGTCATCCAAATTAGAACCCTTCTAAGAACAAAGAGGACACCATTAACACCATGAGATGATGGGTATAAACTGGGACTCTCCCAGGCAATTTGTAATGTGATCACCTTAATAATCTCTGAGTATTAAGATAATAATTTATGTGCTTTGTTAAGAAAAAAAGTAAATGACAGTAGCTCCTTTTTAAAGGAGGTTATGACAAATCACACAGGCACATTTACTTGTAGGTGTTTTTCGTCAGGACCACCAGTCAGCTTTGTCCCACTAGCCAGCTCCCAAATAACCACACAGAGACTTATTATTAATTACAAATGTTCAGCTGATAGCTTAGGCTTGTTACTAACTAGCTCTTACAACTTGAATTAATCCATTTTTTTTTAAAATCTATGATCTGTCACATGGAGATACCTTTTTTTCAGCACAGCATGTTCATGTCTTGCTTTCTCTGCATCTGGCTGGGGACTCTTCAGATTCCACACTTCTTCCCAGTAGTCTCTCTGCCTGAAAATCTTGCCTAGTCAGTTCTTTATTAACCAATGAGAAGAATACATATTTACAGCATACAAAAAGATTATTCCACAGCATTTACTTACTGTAGGTTAAAGTTTGTTTAGGGATCTCTGAAGTACTAAAGACCCTATATTCTTATGACTCTTTCTATAGGGTGACAAAACTGTCTCTGTTTCCCTGGAATCTTGCAAGTTTTAAGACTGAAATTAAGATATTTAGGAACTACCAGCCCCAGGAAACCAAGACAACTAGTCACCCTTGACACATAGGTCACACGAAGTGGGACACTCATGGCAATTCTCCATCTCTCACCAAAACTGACCCAGCTCTTTCCTGACTCACTTTTGACCCAGCCCCTATGCTGTGGATGGCCCAGGGCACAGCCTTCAACCCAAGCATCGTAGTGACCGTGAACTTGTGGCCATCAGACATTGTGTCTCCCACACTTTCTCTGTTCCCCATCTGTCAGCCACACCCTTTCCTCTCACAGAGAGTTCATGAAGTTCACAGCTCTCCCGCCTCGGGCTTTGTGTTGAAAGACCCCCTTTTACCATTTTTATCAGATTTTGACAGTTTGAGACTTCCTTTCTCACTAGACATTTAGGAAGAAGATGAAAAGAGCGACTTTATCCTCAAAAAGAGAGTAATGACGCTAGGTAATTTCTCTGGGCACCTTCCAATACTCACAGGTCAAGCTGACTGTGAAAAGCTACTAAAGAAATATTCTGCAAAGTTAACAAGGTGCTATTGAAACCTAGTTTAGGAAAGATTGAATTTCTAAGGATGTCAGAGCATGTTTTTGAAAAGAGCAACAGCCCTATCCAAAGTAAATCATAAGGGCCATATGCCAAGCAACTTGGCTCACTAGGGAGCATGGCGTCCCCAACACCAGCTCTGAGTGTCACGGAAGCTGGCTTACAGTAAAACAACAGACTCACCACCCACCTGATGTCCAAAAGGCACCTCAAATTCAACAGCGGTAGAACCCAAACCCTCAGCTTCCCCCACAAACCCTCGATTCTTCCCCTCACTGCTCTTTAAATACACTGCACCACAGCCAGATGCAGAAGTCCAAATCTGAGGAATCGCCTGACACCCCACCCCCATCCCTCAGCCCCGTAAAGACTTCTGGAGCCCATTGTCCTTCTCTGTCTCCTGCTGCTTTCCTGAGCTGCCACCGCTACCTTGTAGATCTTCAGATCCCCACAGTTGTCCCCTCGGTACATTCTCTGCACTGCACCCATGTACATGATGTTATGAGCTAAATCATGTCCCCCAAAATCTAAATAAGTTGAATTCTACCCACTGTATCTCAGAATACGGTACCACTAAGAGACAGGGCCATTCAATCAAGAAGCCTCTAAGTTAAAACGCAGCCACTAGGGTGAGACTTCAGTCAGCCTGACTGGTGTCCTTATAAATACATTTTTAAAATTTAAAAAGGGCGTTCAGGCTTGCAGAGAGCCAGGAGGACTCACGAAGAACATGCCCTGTGAAAGGACATCAAGGGGCGGTGAGATGTTCAGTGGATAAAGGCACTGGCTGCCAAGCCTGGCAATTGAGTCCACCCTCAGAGCCCACATGGTGGAAGGAGAGGCCTGACTGTGGGTTGTCCCACAAGCTGTCCTCTGAACTCCACATGTGTGCTGTGACACACGTGTCACACACAAACACACCAAGATAAAGGGAGAAAGAAAGAAAGAAAGAAAAAGAAAGAAAGAAAGAAAGAAAGAAAGAAAGAAAGAAAGAAAGAAAGAAAGAAAGAAAGAAAGGCAAATAACAAATTATCTTAAAAGGCAGCAAAGGTAGGTCATTTGCAAAATGAACAGAGAAGCCTTCAAGGAAAGTAAATGCGCACTTCATCTGAGCCCTCCAGAACTCTAAGAAAAATCAGTTCCTATTATTTAGTCCCCTGTGGCGTTTTGATATGGCAGAGCCGGAAAGTAGATACATATGGTAGTTTCTCCCTTCTAGTCACCCTGAGAACCAAATGCAATAGAATCAGGACTAGAGAGCTGGCTCAGTGGTTAAGAGCACTTGCTGCATAAGCGTGAGGCCCAGAATTCAGATCCCAGCACCCACATAATAACAAGCTGGCCATGGTGTTGCCCACACTTGTAACACAAGTACTACAGGAGGTAGACACAGGACAGAGGAATTATTGGGGTTGTTGTCTACAAGCCTAGCTGAAATGCTGGGAGAGACCCTGCCTCAAAAGGAATAAGGTAGAAAACAACAGAGATGGAAACCTGACATTCCCCGACTGGCCCTCAAGCACAACCGTGCAGAAGCAGGGGCATATACATACTTGCACACGAGAGAGAGAGAGAGAGAGAGAGAGAGAGAGAGAGAGAGAGAGAGAGAGAGAGAGAGAGAGAGAGATTGGGAATGCAGTTTCTAAAGGTAAAATGAAATAGAATGAGCATGGCTCCAAAGCCTTAGCTGACTGGCCCTGTGAGCTGTGCGTCTTTGTACCTCTTCGCTCTCACCAACGCTGCCCCTCTCCCTGTGCTGAACATCTCTCCACTCTCAAACCCGTCTGGGGCCTTCTCACAGGAGTCCTTTGCTGGCAGTGCCAGTGTGCCATGCTCAGTGAGTGTCAGCTCAAATGTCCCTTCCTTGAGAAAAACTCCCTGACTCCCTGCTCCAGGTCAATTTCCCGTGGTATCAGCACGGCTGTCATCTGCGTCCTAGTTGATGGGTTTACCACTTCGGTGGTTTGAATAGGAATGGATGGCTCCCCCATAGGCTCGGATATTTGAATGTTTGGTTCCCAGTTGGTAGAAACTTTGGGTGAGGAACAGCAGGTACGGCCTTGTGGGAGGAGGTGTGTTTCTTACGCTTTCTTCTATAAAGTTGCCTGGTCATGGTGTTTCAGCACAGCCACAGAAGAGTGACTAAGACAAACACTAGTTCAGGAGCGCCAAAGTGGGGGAGCCATTCCCCTTGGGTTTCTCTCTCTATCTATAGTGCCAGCGCAGAGCCTGGCCAACACAAGGCCTTCTGGATCTGCCGCTTAACTGTAAGACTGATTTGCTTCCTTGAGTACCAGCAGCTAGCTACCTCTGTGGAGGAATTGGGACACCCGTGGACTCATCGGAGAAGCAGCGGAACTAGAGCCTAGGACGCCAAATGTGCAGCCGTCTTTCCCAGCAGACTCTCTGTTCGATGGCACATGTGGACCCACTTTTCTTCTCCCACGATGGCACATGTGGACCCACTTTTCTTCTCCCACGATGGCACATGTGGACCCACTTTTCTTCTCCCACGCCCTCCCCCAGGTGCCTTGGGAATCATCCACCTCTCAAGCCTCCCGAGGCCTGGTACACCGCGGTGCTTCGAGAGGGTCTGAGAGCTAGCCTAACAAACGCTGCTGCGATGTTCTGAATCACAGCCAAGATCGTTTATAACAGCTGTCCTCGGAAGGTTAGAGGCATGGTTTTAAAACCATGCAGTGGGAGCAGTGGGAGGCGTGCACATTTGCAAACAGCGAGCTGGGGTACTTCTCAACTTCTCAGAATCTCAGTAAAGTGGGAAGTCATTAGCTGAGTTTTGTTCCAGGAGGGAGGGTACAAACACCTCCAAGGTGCTAGAAATAAAAGGCACGCAGAGATAAAAGGTGACTTTCTGCCGGGAAAAGCCATCTTGTGGGAGGTCTCTGCGACCACGCAGGCCAGCAGAGCGCAGTTCCGTGTGAGGCAAAAAGGTAGTCTGATTCAGTATGACTCAGGGGCTGGTGTTTGTTCAAACATTGAGAATCTGACCCTGGGCAGCTTATTTTGAGCATATTTAAGCACAACGCCATTTGGAAAAAAGTTCCCTTCCCTGGTAATGATTAACTCATTCCCCCCTCCCCAAATGGGTTCTATACACTGACCGTACATGACATCTTAAGGGTCTTGGGGAGGATCTGTTGTGGTCTCGGTCATAGCACAAATGTCAACAGGCTATTAACCAACCACCTGTGCTCCCGTTTGTAATGTACATGTGACATCTCCCATAAAGATGGGTTCTACTGGCTGAGAAACAATGCTCAAGGTAAGGGTCTGGGGAGGATGAGTGAGATTAAGAGTCCTGGAGAGCCAGATGTGGCCTGGCCATACAATTAAAACAGAAGCCACCAGGTCATTAACCACCTCCATTCCCAGCCTTCTGGGTGGAAAAGGTTAGACATCTATCTCTCCCTTTGGAGAGACAACCCCGTGTGTTTAACATTCCCGGCTTCCCTAGCGCTTATCTGTGAGTATAAGAACCTCTGTGCCCCCTACACCATCTCTTCAGTTTTTCTTTCCTTTGGGATTGCCTGGTGTCCCAGGTCTTGGATCTAGATAGTATGCCTTGTGTTTCACTGACGGGTTTCAATATTCTGCTTCCTACCATGACTGAGAATCTTTCCTCCATCATCTTTTCAGATGCTTAGCTGCCTGCTTCCCGGTGACTATGGTGATGTCAGAGACACAGGATATCTGGTCCTGCTGTATCGCTCACTGCTGTAAGGAGTTCTTCCTTTGAAGAAGCTGGAAACTGCCTGCACAATCAGCTGGCTAACAAAGAAACATCATTCTGAATAATAGTGGGTAAGATGATGGGTAGTCTACAGTAAACCCACTCCGATTTACTACACCTGGGAGGCCACGAAAGCACATTCCAGGAACAACCATGTTACAATAGTATTTAACAGATGCCAAGGATTACTGCGACACCCATTGTGATTCTGTTTTTACCCTCTTGCTGGCTTATTCTGCTGGAAACAATTTCTCACACCCCAAAGTTTCCTCTGGTCTCAAGATCATACTCTGCTTACGAATGTGGCAGAGAAAATACCAGAGATCTGGGGCTGGGAGATGGTTCAGCAGGTAAAGTGCTTGCTACACAAGAAGGACCTGAGTTTGGTGCCCAGTACCCACATCAAAGCCAGATGCGGTGGCGCAAGCCTGTAACCCCAGTGTTGGGAGGCAGAGACAAGAGGATCCCTGAGGTTTGCTGGCCAGTCAGTCTAGACAAACTGGTGACCTCCCGTTCACTGAGAGATCCTGTCTCAAAAAATTATGTACAGAGTGATAGTGAAAGACATTGGCACTGACTTCTGACCTTCACACAAAAGAAAGCAAAGAAAGGGAGAGTGGAGGGAGGGACAGAGAGAGGAGAGAAGAGAGGAGGGGAGGGGAGGGGAGGAGAAGAGAGAGAAGGAGAGGAGAGGAGAGGGGAGGGGAGGGGAGGGGAGGAGAGGAAAGGAAAGGAAAAGAGAGGCCCAAGAAGCTAAAACTCCCCAGGAGCATCTCTCCACTGACAGGAGGTAATAGGCACTGATGAATAATTCTCCAGGTTTTTCTACCTCAGGTGGAGTAACATGATGTATTTGTTCCCCTGGATCGTCACACAGCTCCTTTGTCACCCCAATCCCATCAAATGACATCTCAGAAGAGGCTTTTCTGGATCAGCTCATCTAAAGTCACTAAGCTGTTCACCGTGTGTGTGTGTGTGTGTGTGTGTGTGTGTCTGTGTCTGTGTCTGTGTCTGTGTGTGTCTGTGTCTGTGTGTGTGTCTGTGTGTGTGTGTGTGTTGGTTTGCTTTCTGTTGCTATAATAAAACACTGACCAAACCAACTGTAGGGAAAGGGGGTTTGTCTGGCTTGCACTTCCACACAACTGTTCAACACTGAGTGAAGTCAAGGCAGGAGCTTACGCAGGCTCTGGGGTGAAGCAGAACCATGAGGAAAGCTGCTTACAGGCTCACTTCCCATGGCCTGCACAACTACCTTTCTTGTACAACTCAGGACTCTGTGCCCAGGCGTGGCACTGCCCGCAGTGAACTGGGCTCTCTCACATCAACCATTAATGCCCCACACACTTGCCTGTAGGCCAGTCTGATGGAGGCAATTCCTCAGCTGAGGTTCCTTCTGCCCAGGTTCCTCTAATTTGTGTCAAATTGACAAAACCTAACCAGTCCAGTGTGGTGTTGTGCCCTCACTCCCACACGCCTATGTGCCGTGGTGAGGTGGGGGTGGTCAGAGAACAAGTTTGGGGGAGTTCCAGCTTTCACCTTGTTGAGGCAGTCTCTCTTTTCTGTCACTCCATGGCTCCAGGCTAGTTGGCCCAAGAGCTTCTGGACGATTCTCCCATCTCTGCCTCCCATCTTACTGTAGGAACAGTGGGGTGCATGTGTGTGCCGCCACATCCAGCTTTTCCTGTGGGTTCCAGGCACCGAATTCAGGTTCCCAGGCTTGCGTTCTCCCACTCAGCCATCTCCCTGGCCCGCTCACCATGTTCTTCATCCTTTAATGGTCTGGGTACCACTACTCTCGTCTCCATTCGTTAACTGGTTGATGGTCCATCTTTCCCCTCCGGGATGTAGGGTCCAGAATAACACAGCACTTCGCATTTACTTCATATCCCCAGGAGCAAAACAAGTACCTTACATTACTATAATCAATACTCAGGAAAGCCTAGATTATGAAGGAACTGAATCTCAGGAACATTCTACCTTGTTTTAAAAGATCTCCCGACAGTTATGGCTTCAGTCAGGCTGAAACCATTGGGCAAATGCTTTCCCAAAGCTGCTCTCTATGCCACTTCCTCACCAATGAAAATATAGGAATTTAGACCAGGGTCTTCTTTGATAATTGTATAATTAACAAAGTTCATGAATAATAAACATGGGATAGTGCTTCATTTTTCTTCCCATCACTAGAAAACCTAAAACTGACATCTTCCAGATTCTCTTGAGAACACTCTCAGTGGCATTTTCCTCCCATATCCAGCCAGACACTGTAAGGAAGCACACTGCCTGCTCGAAGAAATAGCTTCCCTTCTGTGGCTTCATTGGGGATGTGACTCCATTCAGTTCCCTTTCGCTTTTAATTAAGTCAGGTGATTTCAAGTCAGGAATTCCTCGGAACCGGATTTGTGTCGTTGGATCCAACCACAGCACGAACTAGACAGCGACGAAAAGGCAGGGGCTCCATAGCTGAGCGCCCTGCTGCTCTGCAGAGGACGCCGGTTCAGTTCCCAGCACCCACGTGGCGGCTCACAACCATCTGTAACACCGGTTCCAGGGGACCTCACACCCTCTTCTGGCCTCTGAGGGCACCAGGCACACGTGTGGTGCACAGACATACAAGTAGGCAAAACACCCATACACACATAAAAAATAATTTTAAAAAAATTAAGAAGCCCATGGTACTGCTGAAGAGCCTATAAGCATATTGTTTCTAAGGTCTAGAACCTCTCCCCAACATCCCTCAGCTACTCAGTTCAGATATCATCTTTAATAACTGTAAACATTAAGGGCAATTGCTTTGAATTGTTTATAGGTTGGGTTTTAGGGGGGATGTTTGTTTGTTGGGGTTTTTTTTTGGTTTTTTTGTGGGTTTTGTTGTTGTTGTGTTTTTTTTGTTTTTTTTTTTTTTTTTTTGAAACAAGGTTTCTCTGTGTTGTTTTGGTGCCTGTCCTAGATCTCACTCTGTAGACCTTGAATTCTCAGAGATCCACCTGGCTCTGCCTGCGCGTGCTGGGATTAAAGGCGTGGGCCACCACCGCCTGGCTTAGTTCTTTAGCATTCGGATACATTTGCACCAGTGCACCGGATTAGCAGGTATTCTTTCTGCTACAACTTACATAATGTCAATATCAGCCATCAATCATTTAACACTTGCCCTGTGCCAGTCACCATGCTGAGCCTTTAGAGAGGATTTTATTAAATCTCTACAAGGATTATTCAAATATGCATTCCTGTTGCTTATTGTTATGTTAACAAATGGAGAAACTGAGATGTAGAGATGGTGATGTAGAGAGAGATGCAGATAGATCTATGATAGAGGTAGAGGCAGAGTAGGGGTTTCTATGTAGGGGGCAGCCCCTCCGAGCAGTCGCTATCATTCCCACACACAAGGCACCAGAATTCCTAGCACACATTATTTTTGCCTCAACTTCTTCATTAACTGTTCAAAGAAGCTCGGATGAAATCTCAAATTGTGTCGAGGGTCTCGACTCCTTCACCTGTAGAATGGGAGTTTGGTGAAAAACCTATTGTGATTTGCTTAACCTCTCCAAGACTCTGTCTACTAATCTTCAGGATGAGCAGGTTTGGACCAAATAATTCCTCATTACATCTGGATCTGTACATGAACCCAAATAAAAACCCAGAAGAAATACTTTCTGAAATATAGCAGTTAGTTTGAAACTTGCCCTTAACCTGCCAAGGAGATCTGTACTTAGGCTGAAGGTCACTGCCAGAAATGAATTAAGAACTAAAAATTTAAGCCTATTTCAAACAAGTCTATATAGTCTAGCAGTACAAGCGTTAAAATCCTGAGTCTAGCAGAGTAGATAACGGTTCTTATTCCCAAGCTCTTCACCACTGAATCCACACTGTGCTTTTGATGTGTTTTCTACACTGCAGTGAAGGGGGAGGGGGGAGAAACGAGGAGATGGAGGTCGGCACAAAGGCGGATCTGAAAAGAGAGAGGGATGGAGTGGAGAGAGGAGTTAGCCAGCAAATGGTTCACAGACATCTCTCTGTGTAAGCTAAGGGACCAGCTCTGTAAGTCCTACCATTCCCAGCAACTGTCCAGATGCAACCGTTCTGCCTGCCACATTTCCTCTTTCCAAACTGAGTGACGTCACTCAGGCCTTTCACATTAGTTCTGCTTTAATGTTTAAGTTTTTCTCTTGAACAATTTTCTCCCCGTCAAGATCAGACAACTTCCGGATTCTATGTCACCTGTGCCTCACCATCCTGCCCTGTATCTAACGCTGATGGTCCATATGCCAACGCCATCCCCAGCATCAAACCAGAGAGTCGGGTGGGATGAGCGAACCGAAGGATGTCATTTAAACCAGTGTTTTTAACACCTGGGATTATCCTACTAACCTTAACTGAAATGACTGCTCACAGAACTTTTTGACTCTCATTTTGAAATGGAGAAATGATTCGGAGAAGTGGTCCTCTGACACCACCTCCGCCGCTGTACATTCTACAGAAAGAAGAACCAGAGAGGAAAGATAAGCTGGGTCCATCAACAGTCAGATCAAGGAGTAGCATCGGCCGCAGAGGGGAGGCAGGGTCACCCATCGGGGCACCCTTCCTAGAGAGAAGACTGCAGCTGTCGGCTGGCCGCTGTGGTAACTTGGGCACCTGGCACAAAGACACAGCTCTGAGGTAAGATCCCCGGGCCCAGCAGGCTTCCTCTGGCACCGTCATCTGAATTAATAGACCTCTGGGCTTCCTAAAGATCAGCTAGTCTAAAGTTCCTGAGGCCTTCCCCCGCAAAAAGCAGCTCAGTGTCCCCAAGTAGAGGACTTCTTAGTCACCAAAGCGTCAAGATAAGAAAACCTGAGAGCTTAGCCCGAGGAGCTAGACTTTCAATCCTGTCGAAATCGCAGAGGTTCCGAGAGTTCAGTACGGGCACTTCATGAAGGAAACGGAGTTTGCAACTTTAAAAATGCTAAATGAGGCTCTAAGTGCCTTTACTACAACAAATGGAGCAAAATGACATGTTTAAAAAATGAATATCTGCCCTCAGCCACATAGGGAGGTAAGTAATCGAAGTCCAATGTCCCACTTTGTCTTCATAAAAACTCTTAGGGGTTAAGGAGGAAAAGGCCTGAAGAGTCAAGAGGGTAGGTAGAGAAGACTCAACACTCAGAGCTGTGATTTTCCAGAGCCCAAGTTCTGCTGCCCCATTGATTAATACTCGAGTGCCTCAAGCCATCTCCCTTCAACAAATAAAGCATCCAAAAATTCAACTTCCCATGTGCATAGGCAGCAAGAGATCATCATACATGCGCAACCCAGGCACCGCAACACCACACATTCACCATTCGCAGAGAGGAGCACACAGTAAGGACAGACACACACTCAACACACAGTGTACACACACATACACACACCCCACTAATACACCACAGATGACACACACAACTCACAGATGCTCACATATGCGCACACAGGACTTCATATATATATATAAGCCATGGATAAAAATACACCCCATAGTGGCATATAGACTGTATATGCACCTCCATACACACACATGCACCACAGACACACAGATCACAGGCATCCTACACACACACACACACACACACACACACACACACACACACACACACACGCCTCTATGCACTTTCCACCATGGACATCGTGTCCTGTACATCTCAGCTCCAGCAGCTCTTCTTTTCTCTCCATCTCCCTTCATTCCAAACCGGGAACCCCAACTCTCTCCATTTGCTCCGCAGCGGAGTCCCCAACACCTGGTAATTGTAGGTTAACAGGGAGAAGGAGCACTTTTCACACAAAACACAGCAAGTGAGTTAAAACTGGGTATTAGAAAATCCCTGTGCTGACATCCTCGGAGCTAACCTCTGCAGGCATCCTTCCTTCTCTCCAGGACTTCTGCATGCCTCCTAGCTTTTTCCTGTACCGAAGGTCACCCTCCCTCCTCCCTCCCTCCTCTGTCCCTCCTCTCTCCCTCTCTCTACCTCTTCTCAAGGCCCCAGGACCTTCCCACAACCTCTTTCTTGAGTGTTGCCTTTTCCCTCACCATTGTTTATACGTTCCATAACTTCACTGTTTACTCTCAAACCAGACTACTAAGGTATTTTTCTATAAAAAAAAAAAAAAAAAAAAGAGAGAACCATTTTCTGTTTTTACAGAACCTTAGAAGGCTTT
This sequence comes from Peromyscus attwateri, assembly GCA_902168425.1. NCBI lineage: Eukaryota > Metazoa > Chordata > Mammalia > Rodentia > Cricetidae > Peromyscus > Peromyscus attwateri. Next base: position 20,547 of record CABHPP010000713.1, on the reverse strand, counting down.
TAGGGGGTGTTGAGACAACGTCTCTACGTAGTCCTGACTATCCTGGAACTCACTCTGTAGACCAGGCTGGCCTTAAACTCCCAGAGATCCACCTGCCTCTGCCTCCTGAGTGCTGGGATTAAAGGTATGCGCCACCACCAAGCCTGGCTAGAAGCCTATTTAATTTTAGAAAATTGTGATTTTCGTTTCATTTTTTTTTTTTTATTTTCAGTGTGTGTACATTTGGAGGTCAAAGACAACATTTGGTGTCATTTTAGGTTCTGGTGTTGTCATATAAGTCTTTATGTTGTTGGCTGTATTTTTCCGCTGGCGTCTACTCATCTCTTTCTCTGCTCAGTGCAGATGGTGTGAGACCCTAACCCTTCAGGCTTACACCTCTAAGCCTCAGAAATGAGAAACTTCAAGCACCGGGAAATGAGAAACTAAAAATCTGGTTCTCTGGGCAAGCTGACCACCCCTGTTCTCAGTCTGTGAGGTGTATACTTACGATTCTGGTGCTCTGGTTAGGTGGTTGTGTGGTCTTAATAAGTTCTTTTGAGAGCTTCTTGAAATACAGGATCCAAAGACACCTCTTACTCCGTGGCTTGCTGTATAGCTGGGTGGCTGGCCCCTGATGTCTTCCTCCTTCTCTGGCTCCTCGATCCTTCAGGTTCCTGCGAGCACCGCGGCGTCCTCCCTCGTTGCCTCTGTAGCCACAGCTGCACTGATCCCTGCCACGGAGCTCAGGTCTCGCAGGGCGCTGTGCTCTCCACTAGTTCCCCATTGAGAAGCAATCAGCAAGGTGATTAACATCCACTGTGTGGGTACAGGTGTCCCTGATCCTTGTAGCTCCTCTTCTTGTGTTCACCCAGCTCTGCCGCTCCCCAAAGGGTCCCCTGGGAAGCCCCCGGCCGCTGCTCCTTCCCTGTGCTTGCTACGACCACGCCGCTCGTACCGCACCTCTCACCCTTGCGCCCAGCGATCCGCTCACCCGCAGGCCTGGGGAGACCGCACAGGAAGGATCGATCCAAACCGCGGATTCCCGAGGAAAGCAGAGAAACTCTGATGCTCTAGCCAGCTTTTCTTAACTTAAATTAATCCTTCTGTCTTTTTTCTCTGAGCTTTTATCTTTCACTTTTTCTGTATACCTTTTTTGACGTCTTTCTTTGTGGCCCTGTTCCTCTTCCACATCAGTTCATCATCCTATTTTGCTCTCACACACGGCCCACCAGCGGCAGCCGCCATCTTGATCCCGACTCCCCACGCTCGCCGGATCCTCAGCTGGTCTTGTTTCCTCAGACTGGAGGCCTCTGAGTCCTCATCCAGAATGGGTCTCAGTTGAACTGTTGCTAGAAGCCTGAATGCTTAACCAGGCCAAATGCTTCTCCAGGCCAAATGCCTAACCACGCCAAATGCCTCTCAAGGGCAAATGCCTCTGTGGGCAAATGCCTCTCTGGGGCAAATGCCCTTGGTGTCATTTTAGAAGACAGTCCACCTCCTTTGAGGTGGTGCCTCTCACTGGCCTGAGGTTCAGCAATTAGTCTATACTGGTCAATCCTCAAGCTGCTAAGATCCTCCTGCCTCTGCCACAGCAGATGATGCTGAGCTGCCAGGTGGGTCCTGGGAACCAAATCAGGCTCCTCTTGGAGAGCAGCAGGAGCTCTTAATCACTGGGCCATCTCTCTGGCCCCATACATCACTTTTTGGGGGGTCTTGTTTTTGTTTTTTGAGACAGGGTCTCTCTCTACATATCCCTGACTGTCCTGGAACTCACTATGTAGAGCAGGCTGGCCTTGAACTCACAGACACCCTCCTGCCTCTGCCTCCTGAATGCTGGGATTAAAGTCAGGCACCATCACTGCCCAGCACCTGACGTTTGCACGTGAGTCCTGGGGACTAAATTCAGATCCTTACAAGGCAAGCACTTCACTGACTGAGTCACCTTCGCAGACCAATTGTGTTTTTAAACAGCAATTATTTTATTTCTCTTTACTTTCTTAGAATTTTTTTGTTTGGTGGTAAAAAAAAAAAAAATACATCATTAGTAATTTCTGTTCCTTTATCCCATTTGTCAAAAACCAATTTGCTGATATGACTTTATAATAACAGCTATTTTCTAAATCATTCTCAGATGTACATTTTTGACACTACAGGAACTGTATATTCTTAAATACTTTGATATTTAAATACACGGATTCGAGAAACATTATCAAAGACACTTCCCATGAATCACCAGCTTTCAGAGAAAGAGCGTGACAAAGTGGTGGGTTTCCCCACACGCCATCGTGGAGGCACGGTGGAAGACGGTGGACAGAAGACATTTAACCATTTTAAGCCCTGCCTGCTTTCTCCTTGCTTGGAGGTTTGCCTCCATGTTGTAAGTGGAAGCCCAGATCTGTAATCCCAACACCCTGAATGTGGTATCGGGAGGATCCGATGCTCAAGGTCAGCCTTGGCTACATGGAAAGTTCGAGGTCAGAGGGGGCTGTGTAAGAGCCTGTCTCAATAAAACAGAAGCAAGCAAAACAACAACAAAGAAGATTTGCCTCCTGGGCTTTCTGGAAAAATCAAAGAAATTATTTTTATAGGGAGGTTCTGGCTTTCACAAATATTGGATAAATGTGAATTGTATTTCTTCTTTCCCTTTTTTCCCTTCCCTAAGAAAGAAATTACCTCCTGTATCCTAAAACACATTTTCTTCTTTTATCTAGAATTCAGAAGGCATTGGGGAATCTTGTGGCGCCCGTAGACACCTCTGTGAAGGTCAGTTCTTACTGTTGTAAACCAACTATTAAAATACTGGATAATACCATCTAACTAGGCTTTGAGGCAAATCTAATTGTAGCATCTTATGCTTAGAAAAATACAATTGTTTCTGGGAGGAGTGCTATTCATGTTTACTTAATGCATGTCATCTGAAGTATTTCTATTTTTAAAATAAGAGTGATCTGATCTTAATTCCTAATAATGAAAAAAGAATAGGCATTTGTGTGGGGCGTTTACCCACCAACCCCACAGTTCCCCAGAGTTTTCTTGAGTGTGAGCAGCAGGAAATATTAGATAGAAGGATTTATTGCGGAGATAAACAGATAGAAAATAAAGGATAGCCTCGAGAGGGCCTGGAACCTTTTCCAACGGGCCCTGACTGTCTCTGCCCCAGGGTTTTTATAGAGACGCCAAGGGGGTGGAGCAAATGACCTCCTCCCCCAGCACAGCCAAGTGCAGACCATCTCAGACACCTGCACTCAGGCCTGTGGTCCTAATCATCCTCTATGCTGGGTATATGCTGGGTAAAGCCACGAGGAACCCGAAAACGGGCTCCCACACATTAGAAAATAATTGATAAGCATTATTATAGAAATACTACACTATTCAAATATCACCCTTCGGACGGACCATTGTTATACCAAAGTTGCTACTTTAATTCCTTCACTTAATCCTTGTTGCTGTTCTTCATTTTTTTAATTCTCTGTTCCTCCCTTCATAGGTAATTATGGATCAGATCAACTCCTCTGGCTATGTGATCAATGCCTCTACTTTAGTAAGAAACAGCACCGGTGTTCCAACTCCCGCCCCCAAAATAATCATTGCTGTTTCTTTGTTCATGTCGTTTATAATCGGTACCACCAGCAACGGCCTCTATCTATGGATGCTGAAATTCAAGATGCAAAGGACTGTCAATACTGTCTTATTTTTCCATCTCATTCTCTCCTATTTTATTTCAACATGGGTTCTGCCATTTATGGCCATCTCCTACCTTCAGGACAATCACTGGGCCTTTGGAACCGTCTTGTGCAAAGTCCTCAACAGCACTTTGTCTGTGAGCATGTTTGCCTCCGTTTTCTTCCTCTCCGCCATCAGTGTGGATCGGTATCTCCTCACCCTTCACCCAGTGTGGGCCCAGCAGCACCGAACCCCACGCTGGGCTTCCCGAATAGTCTTGGGAATCTGGATTTCTGCCACTATCCTCAGCATGCCCTATTTGGTTTTCAGGGAGACACATGACGACCACAAAGGCAGAACGCTGTGTGAAGATAACTACCTGGTGTCTACGAACTGGGAGAACCAAGAGAAGCAAGCATTACGGCAAGGCATTCACACAGCCTGTTTCATCGGCCGCTTCCTGCTGGGCTTCCTCCTGCCCTTCCTGGTCATCACCTTTTGCTACAAAAGAGTGGCCACCAAGATGAAAGAGAAGGGACTCTTTAAATCCAGCAAGCCCTTCAAGGTCATGACGACCGCTGTCATCTCTTTCTTTGTGTGTTGGATGCCTTACCATGTATACAGCGGCCTGGTCCTCACCGTGAACCAGTCACTACTTTTACCGTTGGCTCTGGTTTTTATGATGGTGACCATCTTTTTCAATTCTGTGTTTTCTCCCATCCTCTATCTATTCACCGGGGAGAATTTCAAGGTTTTCAAGAAATCTACTCTGGCTCTGTTTAAGTCAATATTCAGTGATGATTCTTCCACAGAAAGGGCACAAAACCTAAACTCAGGAACAAAAATTTAAATTCTGGATCCTTTGGGCTGGAGAGATGGCAGTGGTTAAGAATCCTGGTTGCTCTTCTATTAGAATTCAGTTCCCAACACTCACATCTGCCTATAATCCCAAGCTCCTGGGGATCTATCATCCTCTTCTGGCCTCCACGGGCACTCACATGAACAGACACACACCCATACACAGAAATAATAAAATTTAAATTTTTAAAATAAATTCTGGATCCTTAAGTAACCATGGACTCTGTCAATTATACCACTAGAGTTATATCCATTGATTTTTTTATTCTATATATCCTATAGTTAAATGTCTTCTAGTGTTCAGGACCTAGAGGTATGGACATTTGAGTGACATTTAGGCTGCCTTAAAATATGATATCAAAAAGACTGGGTTAGACTAGCCCTCTCACTGGAAGAAGATGAGCCCTAGCCCTGCCTGCCTCATCTCACAGCAAGGCTTACTTTCTGCCATCATCCCAGAGCATGATAACAACGCAGAAAGACTCTGAAAGGTACCGGAAGAGGGCAGATGCCGAAGACATCTTTCTGAAGACAGAAATCTGAAGTTCAGATTGTTAAAAGACTTTGTGCTCCCACCACTTTCAGACCCACGTCGTGAGAAATCAGAGTGTTTATAGATGTATGAGTTGAATGCAATTTTTATTTTTGGTAACTGTGAAAAACAAAGATACTGTGGAAATATATATCTGCCTTGTGTATTTATCAACATAATTTACCAAATGTATAGTTATTGTTTGCCATGGAAAGCTGAATCTGATTTAGAGAAATTGAAAGGACATAGCACTTAAAGGGAATATATGATTTTTTGAGCTGTTTTATTTATTGTTTCTAGTATATTGTCTGAAATATGTTGGCATTTTTTTCTTTTAATGTGTCAAATCCTAAAATAAATAATAAAAAAATGTCTTCTAGTTTGTTCTAATTAGATCTGTAAAAATTAAAACAGTGCCAGTGGACTGGCAAGGTGACCCAGTGGGTAAAAAGACTTGCTGCCAAGTCTAAAAATCTGTTTGATTCCTGGGACCCACATGGTAGAAGAGAACCGACTCCTGCAAATTGTCTTCTGACCTTCATACACACACACACACACACACACACACACACACACACACACGCACACACGCGCGCGCACACGCGCACACACACACACACACACACACACACACACGAGTGTACACTCACATGCACACACCAAAATGTAACTTAAAATTTTAATTAAAAAAAAATAAAGCAGTCCCAGGGAAATAAGCAACTGGCCATGATGGAAGTGTGGTTTTTGTTTCTTGTTTTGTTTTGAATTATTTTTTATTTGTGGTAAAAAGATATGAAGCATAAAATTTGGCATTTCCACAAATCACTTTGTATTTCATTGGCATTATATTTACAACGTTGTGAAACCATTAACACTGTCTATTGCCAAATTTTTTTTGTCTCTCCAAAGAGAAATTCTATATTCGATACGTAACCTATCTCCCTCCCTTCTACCAGCCCAGGTCCACCCCCTCCCGACAGCTTCCTGTCCCTGTGAGGTTCCCACTGCAGGCAGATAGTCCACCTAAGCCAACTCATGTTTGTCCTTTCGGATCTGGATCCTTTCCCTCAGCATAGTGTCTCCAAGGCTCATCTAGGTTATCAAGCATTTCAGGACTTCCTTCTCTTCTGTGTCTGAAGTGTTTTCCATTGTGTATAGATGCACATTTTAAAAATCTCTTCTCATCTTTTTGACTATTGTAAACCAACGCTACTCACAAATATTCATGTGCAAGTATCTGAGCCTTTGTTTTCATTGATTGTAGGTACAAACCTTAAGAGAAGAATTACTGGCTCCAGTGGTAATTCTATGTCTAATTTCTTTTTTTCTTTCTACTTTTTTTTTTAATTATTTTTATTATTAAGAAATTTTCTATTCATTTTACATACCAACCACAGATCCCCCTCTCCTCCCTCCTCCTGACCCCCAGCCTTCCTCCCCATTCCCACCTCCTTCAAGGCAAGTCTCCCATGAGGAGTCCCACGTCTAATTTCTTTCGGAACCATTTACAATTTATACCATATTCCCTTCCCACTTGAACTGTAGGAAAGTTTGTTTCTATACAACTTCATTACCACGTAGTGATTTCTTCTAAAATTATCGTCATCCCAGGTTGACTTAGCCCACATGTGATTCTTAACCTTTTTATTTATGTATGTATTTGCATTTTATGTGTAAGCATGTTTTCCTGCATGCATGTATGTCTATCACACATATGCAGGAGTCTGTGGAAGCCAGGAGAGCGTGTCAGATCCCCAGGAACTGGAGTTACAGATGGTTGTGAGCCACCATGTAGAATGTAGAGACAGGCTAAAGGAGATGCTTGAAACATGTTCACAGAGTTTAACCTCAAAAGCCTTTCAACATGATCACTTCAGGAAGAGACGGTAAATGGCTTCGTGCTGAGGACTGACTGGGTGGTGAGACTACCACACCCTCAGAGCAGCAACTCCTAAACACAGAAAATTAGGAAATCACCCCTCTCCTCCTCTTCGCACGAAAACTCATTTACACATTCTGCCAATTAGAAATTAATTTGAGCTAAAGGGTTGCCATTAAAATGCAAATACACCTTTTAAAAAGGGTGAGTTTCACTCACAGGCTGATGGGAGTTTCTTTAATCAGCTTCACACCCAGCAGAATGTGGCTCAACACAGTGTTTAAAATATTAGACATTTTTATTGTGGCCTAAAATAAAAAGAAGCCACAACTACAGTTGGAGGTCAAATCTAGAGCGAAGCTGGCAGCCCCCAAAGGCAATAGACCGCCCGAAAGGGAGCTATGAAAGCGAGATAGGAGGGGGTGTTGGGAAGAAAAACTCACTGCGATTAGGAAAGAATTTTACCCAGAGGAGACAGGACCCTGAGAAGTCATCCTGTGACAAATTTGGGGTACTGCACACCTTGTCTTTTCTCCCTAAATTAGGGGACAGTACCCCAGTCAAGCTTAGCCCCAGCTTTCCAAGCAATGGTTCCCCCATAATGGCTTCTCCTTCCCCTCACTGGGAGGCAGGAGGACAAGGGAATGACAGTTTGGAAAGAGATGAGTTTTTCTAATGAGCTTCACGAAATTCTGAGCTTCATAAAAAAGAGCAGACCCCTCCTCAAACGTCTCCATGCCTGGCTCGGCACGTGACACGAATGTCTACTAGCGATTGGAGAAACACATAAAGGCAGTGCCTAACTAACTCTGGGGGTGGCATTTTGTGCATGTGGGATCTTGAGAGTGCCCTTATTTACGCATGTTCAGTGCAGTGAGTATGCTACGTCAGAAACACAGATGGACAGATCTGTGTCTTCCCAGAGTGTCGGGATGTACTGAGTGGCACTAAAGTCACCAGGTGCTGTGGCCAGATATTCCAGTCTCCCTTTAGGTACACCCAGGTTCCTGTTGTGGACTATTACTTTAACTAGGCAAAGGTGGTCATATTTGTTTTTGCTGTGGAATATTACTTTAACGATGTGAAGGTGTGTTACATTTATTTATGCGGTATTTGTTTAACAATGTAAGGAGTGTTATATTTGTTTATGCTGCATTTGTTTAATTGTGTACAGATGTGTTGCAATTGTTTCACTTAACGGTCTAATACAAAGTTGAAGGGTCAATAGTTAAGCAGGAGGGGGACAGGTGGGGCTGGCGGCAGAGAGAATGAGTAGGGAAAGAAATCTAGGCTTGAGGGAGGAGAGAACCAGGGAGAGAGGGACAGATCCAAGGCCAGAAGCCAGGCAGCTGCCAGACAGACAGACACGAGAAGCAGTGAAAATCAGACATACAGAAGGAAAGAAAGGTAAAAAGCCCTGAGGCAAAATGAAGATGAAGAGAAACAGGATAATTTAAGTCATAAGAGCTAGCAAGAAATAAGAGCTAAAGATAAAAACTAATATGAAGTCTCCATGTCTTGATTTGGAAGCTGGTTGGTGGCCTAAAAAAAAAAAAAAGTTTGGTAGAGGTTGCCTTATTAAAGTTTGAATTTTTTATTTTTACTCTCAAATCATGTATCATATTATATGTCACAGTGAGAGACAGAGACAGGGAGACAGAACAGCTGTAAATGGCTGAAGAGGCAAGGAAGCTTGAGAGGCAGAAGCTGGGAACAATGCGAAGCGGTCAGCTGGAGGGGGCGTGAGGTCACCCACTGGAGTGCTGCTGTTCTAGGCTGCAGGGTCACACATGAGCTGGAGCTGAGGCCGCCAGCTTCAGGACTCCAAGGACCGGATGAGGAAAGACAGACACATGATAGTACAGATGGACAACAGGTCCAGAAGCAGAAACAGCAGGGTGGGCAGATGGGAATTAGAGTAGGCCCTGTCAGGCCCCGGGGACAGTCGCGTGGTTTCTGCCTGTCTGTCCCTTGATCCATACACTAGGTGGTCAGATGACAGATTGGGGGGAGGGGGCAGTGCCACAGCAGTATTAGGGGTCCACCTTCATGGAGTCCGAGGGAGAGAGTATCAAACTTGGCCTGGTCTTTTGTTTCTTATAGGTTCTTCACCCTAGTTTTGCTGATATAATTTTAAATATGCCCGTGGACCTCTACAGTCCCAATTCACACCAATCAATTTATAGCGGCTCCCTTTCAACTCCTGGGAATAAGTCACTTAGCAATCTGTGCTACGTGAGAGGTGCAAGTTCATGTCCCTACTCGGGGAATGCCATCATCGTCTGACCTTCAAAATAGAGTCAAAGCTGCTTGTAGAACAGAGTCGTTCAGGGCAAGGTGTACACCGGAAAATCGCTGTTTACACGACATATCGCCACTTAAGAGTAGGACACGGCCTGATCGTGACATTAAATTCCTACCGTCAGCCTCTGGCTTCATTTACAAACAAGCAGGGCGTCTGATAAGACTGCTCTCGAGTTCCATCTCGGGCAAATGCCACTGTGATTTAGGCGTGGGTGAACAAGTCCCTACTGCAATCTCTCTTACTCAGTAAGTCACAAGTTTACTATAAGACTCAAAGATAACAATTGTTCCTTAGAGGCTGGAGAGATGGCTCGGTGGTTAAGAGCACTGACCGCTCTTGCAAGGACCCAGGTTCAGATCCTGGCACCCACATGGTAGATCGCAACCATTGGTAACTCCAGTGGGGACCCCTGTCCCTCTTCTGATCTCTGCAGGCTCCTGCATGTGTGTGGTGTACACACACTCAGGCACACACACAGACACAAAATAAATAAATACATATTTTAAATTGCCCACTTTATTTTTTCTACATGTCAAATCAAATTTTTTTTTGTTTTTTTGTTTGTTTGTTTGTTTGTTTGTTTGTTTTTTTGAGACAGGGTTTCTCTGTGAAGCTTTGTGCCTTTCCTGGAACTCACTTGGTAGCCCAGGCTGGCCTCGAACTCACAGAGATCCGCCTAGCTCTGCCTCCCGAGTGCTGGGATTAAAGGCGTGCGCCACCACTGCCCGGCATCAAATGTAATTCTAAACACTGCCCCCGCAATCCAGAGGATTCAGGAGATCCCTGAAGCTCGGGGTTCTCAGTGGACCCCGCTGAGATGCCTCTTCAAGCCTTCATGATCTGTTAAGACGGCAACTCTACCCGTTCATGTCATGGCTCATGGGGCCGTGTAGGGGACTTGAACCATAGGCTCAGATTCCAGCAGCCATTCTCCCTGAAAGTCTTCCCGTAACCCCAGTGGTTGGGAAATGAAGGAAGCAAGAAGAAAAGTCAAACTTTGACTCATCTGACCATGACAAAACTCACTAAGTCAAACCTCAATTCCCTGAACTCTTGGAGAAACTAAACAAGTGTTAACAGCAGTTATCACCATCTTCCCAAACTAACAAATCAAAAATGTGCATTGTGGCCAGTGGATGGTAGCACACACCTTTAACCCCAGCACTCAGGAGGCAGAGCCAGGTGAATCTCTGTGAGTTTGAGGACAGACTGGTCTCCAGAGTGAGTTCCAGGACAGCCAGGGCTACACAGAGAAACCCTGGCTTGAAAAACATAACAAGGCAAACAAACAAAAATGCCCATTGTGGCCTTTAAGACCACGAAAGTCAATGTACCAGATGTGTTTTAACCGTCTTCCTCACCCTCACGCAAGCATCCATCACCTGACAGACTGACCTCTTACTGCTCTCCTCAGAGTCCCCATGGTTTCTACGTTCTGTAGGCTTTTCTAAGAAGCGCTCTGGCAGGAAACGAAGGGAAGACGCAGAATAAGTCAAATACATATTTCCTTTGCTCTCTCCTAGAGGGGTCATCTGGAGCTGTCTTTGTTTTGTGGGGAACAGAGGAAACCCTGGAAGAATGAAGTTCTGTGTGAATGGGTACAGCCACGTCAAGGACCATAGCTGCAGATCTAAGGGAAAATGAAAAAGCCTTCCCTTCTAACACCCCTCCCCCAGGGGTGAGGCTCAGAGGCATGGCAAAGCCTCCTTCTGGTCCAAGTGTGCACGTTGATAGTGTGTGAAGAAAACGTCCACCACAGCGTCCTTCCCTGCCGCAGATATGTACAGCCTGAAGACTGCTCCCCGACATAGGTGCTCCTTCCAAGATTAGCTAAACCTGCCTATCTGTTCAGCTGTACACCATAAACCTTGCCTCCTTGTTTGTCTGTAAACAATAACCCCACCTCTTTGTCCAGCTGTATGCAACAGCCCCGCCTCCTTGTCCAGCTGTATGC
>CABHPP010000712.1:39030-83856 GCA_902168425.1 Peromyscus attwateri | reverse complement strand
CCAGCTGGATCAAGAACAGAGAGGGAGAACAAGGAATAAGAGACCATGATAAATGAAGACCACATGAGAATAGGAAGAAGCAAAGTGCTAGAGAGGTCCCCAGAAATCCACAAAGATACCTCCACAATAGACGACTGGCAATGGTCGAGAGACAGCCCGAACTGACCTACTCTGGTGATAGGATGGCCAAACACCCTAATTGTCTAGGGTGCTAGAGGTGCTAGAAACCTCATCCAATGACTGAGGGAACCAGATGCAGAGATCCACGGCCAGGCCCCAGGTGGAGCTGCAGGAGTCCAATTGGCGAGAAAAAGGAGGGTTTGAATGAGCGAGAATTGTTGAGACCAAGGTTGGAAAAAGCACAGGGACAAATAGCCAAACGAGTGAGCTTTCTGAAGGGGATTGAAGGTCCATGCAAGGCAGAAACCAATGGAAGCGCTTGGGAAAAGAAGCCATGTTTGAGGATCCTGTGCTCAGCTTCTGCATCATTGTGAAGTGGTTTTTCTCACAGACTGTCTAAATTGTCACGTCCTTAACCCCCTCCCACCCAGTTTATAGGCAAAGAAACTTTCTAACATCCTTGCGCTGGAGCAACTAATGGGAAATTCCAAAATCTTGTACAAAGAGGCTTGGATGATGTGAGAGCCAACTCATGACTGGTGAATCCAAGCTCCAATCGGGAAGTTATCCCTAGCTCCCTAATTGGGCTATCACCTCTAGGATCTCCTTTTCCTTTCCTAGTTACTAGTCTTGTTTCTAGTTACTACTTACTAGTCCCATTCTTGTCCTGCACATAGTTGCCTCTGTTTGTAACCCTAGGAGGATGGACTCAAATTAATGAAGGAAAACTACTTCAATTTCCACAAGTTAAAATGATGCTCACATTTATGGGTTTCTTTTTTTTTTTATCATTTCTGACTTGGATTTAAATTAAGATGAAGCAGAAGCCAAGCATGGTACCACATGCCTTTTAGCTCTATCCATCCTCCCTGATTAGCTGTGTGTTCTGGTTCATTTTTTGTCAATTTGACACAAGCTGGTGTCATTTGAGAAGAGGGACTCTGAATTAAGAAACTGCCTTTCTAAAATGCGCCTATAGACAAGTTTATAGGTGTTTTCTTGATTAATGATTGATTCAGGAAGTCCCAGCTCACTAATGGGGAGTGCCACTCCTGAGCAGGCAGTTTGGGTTCTATAAGAAGACAGGCTGACTATTTGTCCCTGTGCTTCCTCCAACCATGTTCTCAACATCTCTCGCTCATACAATCCCTCCTCCCTCTCGCCGATTGGACTCCCGGAGCTCCACCTGGAGCTCGGCCGTGGATCTCTGCATCTGCTTCCATCAGACACTGGATGAGAGTTCTATCATGACACCAGGGTGTTTAGTCATCTGATCACCAGAGCAGGTCAGTTCAGGCACTCTCTCAACCATTGCCAGTTATCTATAGTGGAGGTATCTTTGTGGATTTCTAAAGACCTCTCTAGTACTCTGCTTTTTCCTATTCCCCTGGGGTCTTCATTCATCATGGTACCTCCCTCTCCATTCTCCCACACTGCTCCTGATCCAGCAGAGACCTCCCTCTCCCCTAAGCTCTTTTTCCCCTGACCCTTGCCCTCCATTACCCCCCCACCCCCAGTTTACTCATGTAGATCTCATCATCTATTTTTCTGTTGTTGGGCAATCCCTGTGTCTTTCTTAGGGTCCTCTTTACTAGGTAGCCTCCCCAGAGTTGTGAGTTGCAGTCTGATTATCCTTTGCTTTACATCTAGTATCCACTTATGAATGAGTACATACCATGTTTGTCTTTCTGAGTCTAGGTTACCTCACTCAGGATGATTTTTTTCTAGTCCCATCCATTTGCCCACAAACCTCATGATGTCATTGTTTTTCTCTGCTGAGTAGTACTCCATTGTGTATATGTACCACATTTTGTTTATCCATTCTTCTGTTGAGGGGCATCTAGGTTTTTTCCAGGTTCTGGCTATAACAAATAATGCTTCCATGAACATAGTTGAGTATGTGCCCTGGTGGTATGATTGAACATTTCTTGGGTATATGCTCAAGAGTTGAATAGCTGGGTCTTGAGGGAGGTTGATTCCCAATTTTCCAAGAAAGCACCATATTGATTTCCAAAGTGGCTGTACAAGCTTGCATTCCCACCAACAGTGGAGGAGAGTTCCCCTTGCTCCACATTCTCTCCAACATAAACTGTCTTCAGTATTTTTGATCTTAGCCATTCTGACGGGTGTAAGATGGTATCTCAGAGTCATCATGATTAAGGATGTTGAGCAATTCCTTAAATGTCTTTCAGCCGTTTGAGTTTCTTCTGTTGAAAATTCTCTGTGTAGCTCTATAGCCCATTTTTTAATTGGACTGTTGGGTATTTTAATGTCTAATTTCTTGAGTTCTTTATATATTCTGGATATCAGCCCTCTGTCAGATGTGGGATTGGTGAAGATCTTTTCCCATTCTGTAGATTGTCATTTTGTCTTATTGACCGTGTCCTTTGCCCTACAAAAGCTTCTCAGTTTCAAGAGGTCCCATTTATTAATTGTTTTTCTCAGTGTCTATGCTACTGGTGTTATATTTTAGGAAGTGATCTCCGGTGCCAATGCGTTCAAGACGACTTCCTACTTTCTCTTCTATCAGGTTCAGAGTAACTGGATCTATGTTGAGGTCTTTGATCCACTTGGACTTAAGTTTTGTGCACGGTGACAGATATGGATCTATTTGCAGTCTTCTACATGTTGACATCCAGTTATGCCAGCACCATTTGTTGAAGATGCTTTCTTTTTTCCACTGTACAGTTTTGGCTTCTTTATTGAAAATCATATGTTCATAGGTGTGCGGATTAATGTTGGGGTCTTCAGTTCAGTTCCATTGGTCCACATGTTGGTTTTTATGCCAGTACCAAGCTGTTTTTATTACTGTAGCTCTATAATAGAGCTTGAAGTCAGGGATCATGATGCCTCCAGAGGTTGTTTTATTGTACAGGATTCTTTTGACTATCCTGGGTTTTTTGTTTTTCCATATGAAATTGAGTATTGTTCTTTCAGTTCTGTGAAGAATTGTGTTGGGATTTTGATGGGGATTACATTGAATCTGTAGATTGCCATTTTTACTATGTTAATCCTACCTATCCATGAGCATGGGAGATCTTTCCATTTTCTGACATCTTCAATTTCTTTCTTCAGGGACTTAAAGTTCTTGTCATACAGGTCCTTTGCTTGTTTAGTTAGAGTTACCCCAAGGTATTTTATATCATTTGTGGCTGTTGTAAAGGGTGATGCATCTCTGATTTCTCCCTCAGCCCATTTGTCATTTGTATATAGGAGGGAAGCACATGAACTGGAAGCACACTTCCCAGGAAGTGGAGCCAGGACCTGTCCTTGGTGCATGGGCTGACTTTTTGGAGGCTGGGGCCTATGCTGAGACACTTTGCTCAGCCTTGGTTTAGGGAGGAAGCGACTGGACCTGCCTTGGCTGAGTCTGCCAGGCTGGGCTGACTCCCCAGGGAAGACCTTGCCTTGGAGGAGGTGGGAGTGGGGGGTGGGTTGGGGGGGGGGAGGGCTGAGGGGTGGGAGGAGGGAAGATGGGGGAATCATGGCTGATATGTGAAATTAAGTTAATTATAAAATAAAAATACTATAAAAAAAGAAGACAGGCTGAGCAAACCATGAGCAGCAAGCCAGTAATCAGTGTTCCTCAGTGGCCTTTGCTTCAGTGTCTGCCCTGACTTCAGTGATGGACTGTGATTGGGAGATGTAAGCTGAAAAAACTCTATTCTCCCCAAGTTGCTCTAGGTCATGGTGTTTTATCACATATTAGAAACTAAGATACTGTGCAATATCACAGTACTTATGTTAGGCCACTCACATCCCAGATTCGTCTGTCCTGTGTTCTTTTCTTCCTTTTCAAATATAGCTTCATTTCTGAGCCACAGAAATGGGCTACACTATCTTCAGGTGGGAGTGAGAAGGACTAGGGATCTCCTCAGGAAGTCTGCAGTAGCTCTACAGCTTTAGATATTGGTGACATGCCTTGGCAATCAGTATTCTTGTGCCAAAGTAGAAAGGAAGCCACCATCCCTCCAACTACATATCTATGAAGCTCTTCCTTCCTCTCTAGAGCTCAGAAGGCAGGATACAGAGCAGACACAAAGGTGATACAAAGAGTGGCACCTCACATGCTGGACTTCACACACTCTAAAGAGGCCATGGACCCCAGAGTTTGAAATCAAGGCAGCAGGTATTCACTGCATAATTGACCTGTTATGGCAAACCAAATCGCTTGAAAGCCTCACCGCAAATTTCAAAGTGCCTCAGGCCATCATGTTAATGGTGACAACCAGTCTTGATTTTAGCCTATGAAAACAGATGTTGACATGTATTTTTTAGTAGTAGAAACTAAACTATTGTAAGCTATTAAAAATGATTAACACAAGGCTGGAGAGATGGCTCAGCATTTAAGACTGAACTGTCCGGAGAACCCACATTAGGTGTTCATAACCACCTATAACTCTAGCTCAGGGGAATTTAACACCTCTGGACTCTGTGCCTGAAACCACATGCAGATAATGCCATGCAAACATGCACACTTACTCATAATTTAAAATAATAAAAATAAATCTTAAAATTATATAAATAAAATTTTATTTTTAATAATTTGTCACTACTAGTAATTTTTAAAATTAGCATTCAGGGCCTTAGAGACAGGCCTCAACAGTTAAGAGCGCTGCCTGTTCTTACAGAGGACCAGAGTTCATTTACCAACACCTACATGGCCCATAATCTCTTATGACTCTATCTTCAGGGGATCCAACACTCTCTTCACAACCCCACCTCCCCCCACACACATAAAAGTAAATCTTAAATACAACCACAATTGGTACTCAGATTTTTTAAAGGAGAGGATAAAAAAGGAATGAAAAATGAGGTATTAGTTTGTGATGAATCTGTTTGAAAGCCTTGGTAGAAGCTAACTGCTTTTAGTTAAATTCTGTCCCTTATGACAATAAGAGTTCAGGGGAGAGTGTGTTCTTGTGAGATCTGTGTAGTAGGCTTTTCCTTTTGGGCCACCAACCAACTCTCAAATCATGACATGGAGACGTATTAATTATGAATGCTCGGCCTAGCTTAGGCTTGTTGTGATTAGCTCTTTTAACTTAAATTAACCGGTTTCTTGTTATCTACCTTTGCCTCAGGACTTTTTACTTTCTTTCCTTCCCTATATCTTACTTTCACTGCTTCCTGTGTCTGGCTGGCTGGTGGCTGCCTTGTTTCTGACCCCAGGTGTCTTGCTCATTCTCTCCTCCTTCTCTTGTTCTTCTTTCCTAGATTTCTCCTCCTATTTATTTTCTCTGCCCTCCAGCCCTGCCTCTCCTTTCTCTGCCCAGCTATTGGCCATTCAGTTCTTTATTAGACCCATCAGGTGCCTTAGGCAGGCAAGGTGAAACAAATGCAACACATCTTTACATAATTAAACACACACCTTTACATCATTAAACAGATGCAGCATAAACAAATGTAACACATCTTTACATAGTTAAAATAATATTCTACAACAGATCTGACTGAGAATTTTAAGAATCCATCATTACTCTGTCATTAAAGAGAAAGTAGACCAAGTGTAGATGAATTTCTAAATAGTCTTATTAAATAAGAAACACAGAGCCAAATACAGGAGTAATCACCAAAGAGATCAGAGAAATAGCCAAGAGCCACTGACTAACCTTAGCTTACCTCCACGCCATAGCATCCCAAGAGAGAGAGACCTTCTTCCTGTCTAACCTGCGCTTTTACTGCCTTCCTGTTCTGCCTTCTCATTGGCTCTAAGCCCAGCCACATAACTTCCTCATCACTGCCTGTCTATACCTCCAGATCTCTATGGTTGGTACTGGGATTAAAGGCATGTGTCACCACACTTGGCTGTGGCCTTGACCACACAGAGACTCTGCCTGCCATGTGATCGGATTAAGGGCATGTGCTACCACCACCTGACTTCTATTTATTGGCTCACTATGACCTCTTATCTCCAGGCAAACTTTATTTATTAACATACAAATAAAATATCACATTTCAGCACAAATAAAATATCACTACCACCAAGAATGAGATAACAGCTCACAATTATTAAGCCAAAATAAGACAGCTTCTTTGTTGGTCTCTATATTGACCTGACTTCCCATTTTTACAATCATAGCAGCTGTCTGTCCACTTCTAAGTTGGCTGAAAAGTTGACAGAAATGAACATAGCCCTGGTAAAGATGAGAAAGGAACCTCAAAATTACTCAAAGAAGCAGTTCCATAAAACAAATGAAGGCCTAGGATGTAGTTCAGCATAAGAGCCCTTGCCTAGTATGTTTAGAGCCCTGAGTTCAATCCCAGCACCACCACAACAGAAACAAAAATAAATAATAAAGACAAATAAAGATTTGCAGTAATTCTTCTTCGAATAAGAACATTTGAAGGTTGAAATACGCAGGGCTCGGCCATATCCTTTTATTCCCTCAAAGAAAGTTCATTTTTCTTAATTCTTTAACATTTGAATAAAATTCTATCAAAGCTAAGAAGGGCTTATTGGCAGGACCAGGAAAATCATGTGAAATGAGAACATTCTGGATAGTCAGAGATATTTAATGGAATGATTGGAAACGTATGTCTTCTTTCAAACATATTGACTTTTTTAAATTTACTACAGCATTCCTCTATTATGAACACAAAGGAAAGGGGTCTTGTGCTTTATCTTTTCTTGGGGGATAATTTGCCGTTTTTAACACTTTAGACTTGTATTTCACCATCTGCACTTTAAAACTTAATTTATGTGAGGACTTTGTAGAATTTTAAAGATTGAGTCTTTTAGTTTGTTTTCCTGTTGGACACACCAGTTCTTTAATAGATACTTTACATTTTCTCATACAAGCATATATAACAGATTGAGCATGTTCCCCACTCTTTCTCCTCTTCCCCTCCATCCCCTTTGTTTCCCTAGACAGTTTTATTTCTATTTTCATATAACATACACCCACATGATTTTATGTATTAATAAAATCTGGGCACTATAAACGAAAGAAAACACTTGCTATCTGCTTTTCTGTGAGTGGCTTAATTTACTTAATATAATCATCTCCAAGTACATTAATTTTCCTAAAGCAACATAACTTCATTCTTCTTTATGGCTGACAAAATTGTCATTGTGTATATACATCACATTTTCCTGATCCACTCCTATGCTGTTGGACTTTTGAGTTGGTGCCATAGATTTCCTAATGTGAACAGGATTGCAGCAAGCAAGTAATGTGCAGACTTGGAGTCCTTCGGATAAATGTTCAACAGTGCTGTAGCTGGGTCATATGGTGGAGTTACTGTTGATTTTTTTTTTTTGAGAAACTTCCATATTGACTTCTATAGTAGGCAGGGGTAGCTTACTTCTCTATCCACATAAAGGTTCCCTTTCAT
Source organism: Peromyscus attwateri (assembly GCA_902168425.1). Lineage (NCBI taxonomy): Eukaryota > Metazoa > Chordata > Mammalia > Rodentia > Cricetidae > Peromyscus > Peromyscus attwateri. Next base: position 76,398 of record CABHPP010000712.1, on the reverse strand, counting down.
CTGCATCCTAGCCAGCATTTCTTATGATTTATTTTCTTAATGATTGCCATCCTGACTGGGGTGAAATGGGATCTTAATGCAGTCTTGATTTGTATTTCTCTGATGGCTTTTTCATGTTTATTGGGTGTTCTTACAATGTTGAAGAAAAAATTAATTTTCACAAAATATAATTAGTCTTGGATTTGTTTTGAAGGCTTGGAAGAAATGCTTATATTTGTAACAGGCCTGACAAATTTTAATTAGTTCCAGCTACATTTGAGGATCTATCTAGCTGAGAAGACTGGAAGAATTCATGCTTTCTAAATTATTCCAGCCCATGTTAAAGGAATGTTGATTTGGGGTCTAAGACCCGTTTCCAAAGGAAGTGCACAATTCTGATGACCTCTCCTGACTTTTCCACCCATCTCTCCCAAAGATTTCCATCTCACACCTTCCTGAGTGACTGCTCTCTGTTCAGAGCCATGGCCTCTGGATTTGCAAATAGCCTTGTCTTAAAGATAATACAAATGTCTTCAAATCTACAGCAAAGTCAAATTAGATTCAAAACTCTATTTCATTTCTTTTTCATTTTATAAGATAAAAATGGTATCCACTTCTCTGGATGAAAGAAAATGTTATTTTAAAAGAGAGCAATAAATAAAAAGTTGACACAATTTCTTAATAGCTTCTTTTGAAAATATGTAAACCCAGCAAGTAGAGAATATTATCTATACTTGTGCTGGGGGTAGAATTTCATTTCTTTTTTTTTTTATCAGTTTTAACAATTCATATTTTACTTTATTTTTTATTCTTAAATCTTTTTTTCATTTTACATACCAACCACTGTTTCCCCTCCCTACCCTTCTCCTGTCCCCCCCCCACCTCATTTCCAACAGTATTCTGTTTTCCAACTTGTCTTTAGCATTTTGAAACTACTTTGATAATGTGAAACACCCATAGCATTTTCAAATAAACATTGACCTGCTAGGTGACCTGTTCAGCTTTTAGTTTCTACTGCAATTTCTTGTTCATAATTCAGATGAAGTAAAATATGAGCTTCTATTAGCGAATGAATGTGACATCTTCTCAAAGCGAATGAATCAGTGAGGAGGGGCTTGGAGGTATTTTATTCTTCAACCTAGCCAAGCCTCTTAAGGATAAAAACCTTATTTTACATAAATAAGAACTCCACCTTCTTCAGTCACCTAGGAAAGGAAGAACTGTGCTTGGAAAAAATATTGACTGGTTTGCCAGATGGGAGACAAGACACCCCCAATGCTTATGAATTCCACAGGAAACCCATTCTTCTACAGCCTAAGCACTCTTCACCCAATTTCTTTCAGTAGTGTTCTCTTATAAGAGGAATGTAGTATCCTCCAGGACACAGGAGCCAGCATTACTCTATACTCCATAAATATTTTAAATGAATGATGTTGATGCAATGTGCAGTATTTATTCGTAGTTGCACTCAATATGGGCTATTTACAACCATAACAAAGTAAGCTTTCTTTGCAGTGATATTGGGATCTAAATCCATTATTGGTATACAACTGTTTTTAAGCAAAACCTAAAGTTCCTAAGTTGCAGTTTAGCACTGTAGAAATGGGCAGGATATGGTATTGGTTAAAGGTTTGCACACTGACTAGTTTCAAACCCCAGTTCCACCTCATGAGGAGTATGGCCTTTGCACAAGCAACTTCTCTTTAAATAGTCTTAGTAACAGGCCCATCATAATCGGTAATTGAAATAATAAGCTGAACTGTGGGAAATGCTTGTAACCAAGCACATAGTGTTTGCTTTACTAGCATTATTAATTTTAATATTTATCCTGGGCCTGAAGTCTTCTAACAAACTCTAGCTTCTAATTTTTGTAGTTAGTTTGCCCTTAGTAAAGCACAACTTCCTGTTTCTAAGGGGGTAAGAAGCTTTTAAAAGTTATAAAAAGACTCAAAGACTTCTTGGACATCAAATAGCTCTTACAAAACAACATTTTGATGAGTTAAGTGTAAAGGAATCAAAAACATACGGATTAAATTTCCTTTATAATACACATGGGCTTACAATGAAGAAAAAAAAAGTGCTTAGCAAAACACACTTTGGGTTTGCCAAACCCAGAACACTGGAAAACAGTTTTAAGACATTCTGCAGACCCAGGACAGAACCAGGTCCCCTCGCCTACAGTTAAAACCTCCTCTCACCCAGACCTCGGAGCTCCTAACTGTTCCAAAGTTGGTCATCTTTTGATCCATCTTCTCAAAGGATAGCATTCCTCCAATTTATGAGCATGCATGCTGCCCTTCAAAAGTAACACAGAAACAGCTTATAATTTAGAAGTCGGGATTACCATCTGCATATAATTCCCACTGTAATATTTTACTGGAGATCTGTAACCATGAGTTTCAATGGAATGGCTGCATGTTGCATAGAATAAAGTTATAGACAATGTCTCAATCAGCAGATACATTTCTCTGTTTGCAGCATAACTGTTAGTAAGAGGCAACTTTTCCATTTGAAAGTATTGTTTAGGATCAAATAATACAGTAAACTATGTTGTGTATAAAAATGTTTTTATAATATGATTTTTCTTTTTGAGGCTGTTAAACCTCTCTGCATGCATAAGAATTGAAAATCATGTAATTGCCTACCTTAGACACTCTTTCCTCTCCCAGTATATGTATGAGATAGTCTGTAGCTCTAATTTAAGAAAACAAAAAGTTCTAAACCTTAGATTTCTTTTGAAATAAGTAGTTACCCAAATTGAACCCCTTTATAGGTTTTCATGGAGGAAGAAATCAAGAAGCAATAGTCCACATTAATATTAAGGAGGAGGTCACATCTTAAGAAGCAATCTTGGAATAGCACTATTAGGTATGTTGAGGGTGTGATCCTTTTATTTCTGCTGAGTCCTCCTCCTGCCTTTGAGTGTTTTCTACACTAAACACTCCACTATCATTAGACTTCACCCACCAATTAGTTCTCTGTAAATAAGATGTGAGGGTAAAACAGAACCAAATGTCTCCGAGTGTATCTTAAATTGAGATTAGAAAGTGACAAAATGAATCCAAAACATATTTACCAATTTAGAAATGCATTAGCCTTTGTAAAAAAAAACTCATAATGACTTAAAGACACTAACACGGCAGGAGTTGTTCCTGATCAAGAGCAGCTCAAGGCAATGTGGACGGCCTCGTCTTTCAGAACTGTCCATTGCTTTTTCAGCAGGAAGTTTGCCCTAAGAACTATCTTCAGAAGGAAGTTTAGACCTTCTATGGGCATGTCTTGTCTCATTTTTGTTTTGTTGGGTCGGAAGTGTTGATAAACTTGAGCCCTGGCTTCACTGTCCTAGTTGAGTAGAAACGACGGGAAGAACTTAGTCCTGGCACACAGCACCTGACTGCTCTGCCTTCCCAGCACTCCTGTTGCAGAGGCATGTGGCATCAGACTTTCTGCAGCCATGTTACCTGGGCTCTTGAGGAACTGAGACGGCTCTTATCAGCCATGGACAGAGTTTCAATTATAAAATAAAACATAACTCTCCAAAGAGAAGATTTTCTGTGACCCGTTCCACTGGGTGTAAACTCGGATTCTGATGACCAAAAGGGGCTTGTCCATAAGATCTGCAATCTTTCCCCTGAGAAAATAGGTCAAATGTTTCAAAATTTTCAACCCACAGATAGGAGGATAAATTGAAATTGACAGAAAGACTACAATGTAGTTATAAGAAGTTATTTGTTACAAACAGTTACAAGAAAATATATTTGAATTAATTTAGATTTTTGAAGAGAAATTTGATTTTTTTAATAATCTAATAAAATTACCAGCAAATGTATTTTAGGAAAATTATGTCAATGATATTATCTTAATGTGTTTATTATTATCCACATGTGAGACCTTCTGGAATAATTTGAATGTTCGAAAACAATTTAAATAGTACAAACATTTTGCAAAAATTCTGTTTATGACATGAATCACTTAAGAAAGAGTTGTTTAACAAGGAAATAATTCAGCCCAGCAACTGTCTAAACATGAAACCAATGGAAAGCAAACAAATGAAGCATTAATATAGTTAATGCACACTGTGCAAAGGAAATGGCCACTGGGCTCACTGCTCAACCTATTTCGGATCTTTCCAATCGACTCATTTCCAGAATCAGTATTCACAGCACACCTGTGGTCTCTGTCCATTTTCAACTAAATATGCAAGTACCACAGATGCTTAAATTCCACAGATAGCTAAAAGCTTGAAAACCCACTTTTTCTCAGGTGCAAGCTGGTGAGAAGGACCTTAGGGATACTCATTAAACACTTCAAACATTATCCATTAAACACATACTGTAGATGTAGTAGTTGCTAGCTACCAAAGGATTGGAAAAGAACTATCATAGCTTAGACGTGGATTCTAATGTAAGATTTTGCCTTAAAAGCCTGAAGAACTGGGCTTTGGGGATAGCTCCGTTTGCAATGTCCTCGCTGTGCAGGTCTGAGGACCTAAATCCTATCCCTGGAATCTACACAAAAAGTTGGGCGTGTTGGCATGCTTCTAATCCCAGCACTGGGGAGGTTGAGGCAGGAGGCCAACCTGGCCTACTCAGCTAGCTCCAGACCAATGAGAGATTCTGTCTTCAAAACACAAGGCCTCTGGTACACACACACACACACACACACACACACACACACACACACACATCACACCACACCAAAAAGAAAAAAAAATCCAGAAAAAAAACTACAGAGATTATCTAACCCAGTACACATGCTATAGATGAAGAATCAACATTCCATAGTGCTCAAAAGTCTTGTTTGGATTGCATGGCATGTGCCCAGCTTAGAAACAAAGCATGCTTTTGACATACGGGTAGAAAACAGGCTACATAATGGGCTTGTGTCACCTTCATTTCTAATTTTGTTGCTGTGTAACTGTCTATGCAGTGTTGGCTCGAGAAGTTTGTTGTTTCCTTTAAGCAATTCTCTTTGAAGATGCAGTTTGAAGCAGTGGTAATTAAGTCAACATCCGGGGCCATTTCTTGTTTGGATCATTAATGCACCGTGATCTTAGCCTGGTTGGGAATTTCACAGATATGCTGGAGGTGAACTAGGTAAGACATAGCTCAGCCAGAAAAGAAAATCTCTTACCTTGTGCTAGAAAATTTTTCCAGGGAGCTCAACAATTAAGAGCACTGGCTGCTCTTTCAGAGGACCCGGGTTCAATTCCCAGCACCTACATGGCAGCTCACCACTGTTTGTAATTCCAGCTTCAGGAGTTCTGACACCTTCGCACAGATACACATACAGGCAAAACACCAATATACATAAAGTATAAATAAATAAATAGATAGATAGATAGATAGATAGATAGATAGATAAATAAATAAATAAATAAATAAATAAATAAATAAATAAATTTCTTAAAAAAGAAAACTTTCTCAGCCTAAATATCCTGTATATTCTGTCATGGTTCACCATGGGAGACAGTAACATAAATTGAATTTTCATGTGTGAGTATTCTAGAATGGGCTGAACTTAAGCTCATGAGTACCCAAGAATTATTTGCAATTAGTACTTCAAAATATTAGATTAGTAGGACTTGATTGCATTAATGTCCTCTTAAGTTATTAATCTCATTGACTGGAGTCTAATCCTAAATATTACAAATTCTTATGAAATCTCTTTATATCATTCCTAAACTTAAAGGTTTTTTTGTTTTAGATATTTCTCCAAACTTAACCCTTATAAACACATTCCGAGACACTGTCACCTTTTACTGTCGTCCTGGAGACGATTTCCAGAGGAATCCAAGGTGTGTTTGCACATACTCAGCCCCAAGTGTTGGAGAATTCCACTATGGTGTCACTCTGGTTGATCAGGGCTGAAGCAGTTGAGGAGGTAGTTACTTCAGCCCAGCAGACCCTGCTAAGATGTGACTTTCCATCCTGCTCCGTGAATGCCCAGACTCTTCGATGGCCTGTAATGCAGCCACTGCCACACCACCTTCTCTTTGTCTTCCCCTCTTCCGTCTCACTGTTGCTGCTGTCCTGTAACCCTGCCTCCAGATTCACCTTAAAATCAACTGCCTACATGACAAGACTTGGCCTGACTCTGCATCCTAGCCCCCTGAGAGGAGAGGGAACAGGGGAGTGGATTTGGGGGAGAGGGGAGGTGGGAGAAGAGACTGAGTGGGGGAATTGTGGTTGGGTTGTAATAATATATGAGAGAAGAATTTTTTTAAAAAAAGAAAACAACAATAAATAACTAAAACAGATTACTACGTATTTTTTAATTCACTTAAATTTTCAGTTTAATTTTAATAAAATTAAATTTTCAAATTTAATCAAATGGATATATAAAGATGCTGTGAAACTGGTTGAAACTGGTGCTGGCAGTAGCTTTGGATCCTCCCAAGTCCTCAGAAAAATTAGAGAGAGAGAATAGAAGAGAGAAGGGAAGGTGAAAGATTACATGGCAAAACCAGAAACCACATGAAAAAATATCCACTAACAAATTAGGCAAGGTACCTTCACAAAAAAATAAAATAAAATAAACATGCCACTAGAGATAAACCATCAATAGGTGCAAAATAGGCATGTTAGCATGTTCATGGGATCTGAAGACTGCAACAAGGTATCCAGCCCATGTGAGAAGTCGTCCTCAGGGAGTGCCAGCTCAAGAGGAGAAACTGGATCGAAAAAGACCAGGAAAGATAGAAAAGGCAAGTCAACGTATTTTAATAGTATGTGAAACAATAGAAGAGTTTGCTCTGTAAAAAGAGAAAATACTCCTGAGCCAAGTCACCTTCTAGAGTTATGAGAAACTAAATTTATGAAAAATAAGCAACAGAAAAACACTAAGGTCAAATCCCAAAACCAAAGGCAATAACAACAATAATAGGTAAATTGTATCACATCAAACTAAAATACATATGCACAGTGAAGGAACCAATCAAACATGAAGAGACATCCTATGGAATAGGAGAAAATATCGTCAAATCATACACCTGATAAATCATTAATATTCCAAATAAGTAAGGGACTCAAACAATTCACTAGCAAGGAAAGAAAGAAACTGATTAAAGCATGGCAAAGGACTTGAATACTCATTCATCAAATGAAGACAAAAAATGGTCATGAGTACATGAAGGGGTACTCAGCATCTTTGGAAATGCAATTTAAAACTATAATAAGGAATCACCTCACCTCTGATGAAATGGCTATTATCGAAAAGAGAGAAGAGGAGCTGGAGAGATGGCTCAGTGGTTAAAAGCACACACTACTCTTCTAGAGGACCTGAGTTCAGTTCCCAGTACCTATGTGGGGCAGGCAGCTCACAACCACCTGAAACTCCAGCTCCAGGGAATCCAATGCCACCTTTAAGCCTTTATAGGCACCTGCATTCATGTGCACAAACACTCACACACTTACACAAACATACATAATTGAAAACAAAAACACAATCTTCTAAGATGTAAGGGATAAAAGTTTGTGAAAGTACAGAGAAAATTGAATGCATAGACACTATTAGCCAGAATGTAAATTAGTACAACCGTTGTGAAAAACATCATTATATAATATATATATATTCTGAGGTTGATGATGAAAGCAGCCAATATCAATACATAATTTAGCAAAACTAATGGACTTTTAAAAACAGGAAAAATAAACTTTCCACTTATGAAAAAGAATACCTGACTTTTACGTCGGAGAGATAAGTCCCTTTGATAGATAGATAGATAGATAGATAGATTGATAGATAGATAGATAGATATTCATTCTGTAGACTCTATTCCCCTAGAGAACCCTGACTAACACAAGCCTTTTCTAAAGACATTATTTAACAAATAAAATTACATGTCTCTACAACATAAGCATGATGTTTTGAAATATTTATTAATTGTAGAAAGTCCAAATCAAGACAATTAAGACACCTCTTACCAAACATACTAGTCATTTTGGGGAGGTATGCACATTTGAAGTCTACAGCCTTAGCAGTTTGTAGGAGCATGGTACCTTGTTATACTGGTAACTGTGAACACAATATTGCAAGACAGGGCTGAACTTCTATCCTGGTCATCTCTCCACTCACATACCAGCCCACAGTCCTGGTAATTCCCATCTTCCTCTCTGCCTCTATGAGCGATGACCTCTGTGTTGGCTTATTTCATTTAGCACAAATGTCCTTGAAGTTCACCCATGGTATCACAAATGACAGGATTCCTTTTTCTTTGAGAGTAGCACACTAAGCCCCCCAGACGGAGCTAATACATTTAAGATACTCAAGGAAAGAAAAGGTATAATGTATAAACACCACAGACTAACAGTTATCAATATAGAAGAGCTAAGAGAATGTGGTTCTCATTGCTTTCCTGTGGAATTTATGAGCTTCCAACAGTTGAGATGACTTAAAGGGACACCATTAGATGCACTGGTCCTCATGGGATGCAAATTGAATGAAAAGGCATCAAAGGCTGCATAATACAATCTTTTTTTTCTTAAAATGGGGAGGAACAGAGAAAAGCTATGGAATCAATTTGAACTCCTGGAATAGTCACAAGGGTGCATGGCAAAGAAAGTGACAGTCTATCCTATCATCCCTTAAATCCTGGAGAATCAGAATTCTCAGCATAGATGAAAGAAGACAAACTTTTGAAAGAGGAAGGTAAAAGGCCCACATGTGACTTAGAAATGTTAGAAAGAGTTTGCTGAAACAGACTAGTAGACCATGTGCAATACTGGTCCAGTGAGGAGCCCTGGATCCCACACTGTGGTCTTTATCAAGTACTGTAAAGATAGCAGGGCTCCACAGAGAAATGGCTGACTCCAGACCCAGAATAAAACATGCTCAAGTCAATTTGAAATATTGTTGGCACAAATTAAGGAGGGGATCATTCTGTGATGTCAAAAAGACTTCACAGCCAAATTGAAAGACCATTTCACTGGCCAGAGACATGACAATGAAATCGTTGAGGAGGACAAAATAAACAGTTCATCCAGGATTCTGAGAACTTTCAGAATCTTGGAGATTAGGCAAACAAAAGAATGAGGCATTTATAACACTTTGCCTTCATGAACTACATAAATTAGACACTAATAATGCAACCTAGGATCTTCATAGATATCTTGTAGCACGAATCTTAAAAGTTCTTATTAATAAAAACAAACCCAGAGCCAGGTATTGGGGTGAATGCTGGAAGATCAGAGAAAGAACCAGCCACAGCCACCTCATCTTGCCAATTCCTCAGCTGATCCTGTTTCCTCAGACTGGAAGCCTCTCAGTCCTCATCCAGAATGAATCTCAGCTGAACAGTTGCTCAAAAGCCTAAAAGCTTAACCAGGCCAAAAGCTTCTAGTTCCTGGTCCTCATGCATTATATACCTTTCTGCTTTCTGCCATCACTTCCTGGGATTAAAGGCATGAGTCACCATGCCTGGCTGTTTCCAGTGTGGCCTTGAATTTACAGAGATCCAGACAGATCTCTGCCTCTGGAATGCTAGGATTAAAGGTGTGTATGTCACCATTTTCTGGCTTCTACATCTAGTGGCTGTTCTGTTCTCTGAGCCCAGATAAGTTTATTAGGGTGCACAATATTTTTGGGGAACACAATATCACTACAATATCTCATAAGAAAAAGAAAAGAATAGTTGAAGGATCTGTCCATTAAAAGAGACCTATGAGATGTACCAAGTACTTTCAATGGGCAGGATGGAACTTACAGGGACCTGGGATACTCATTTGGTCATAAAATCGTAATGGAGTTCTTGATCAGCACCTCAGGATCATGCCGGCTCTGTAGGGGGAGGAGCAGTGCGGGGACTGGAGCAAATTCTCAATTCTCTCCAGAAAGGCTGCTGACTGCTTTGTTTAAATGACTGGTGGCTCCCAGGCTGTTTGCCTCATAAGATTTGCTAAGCTCTACATTTGTTTTCTGTAGTGGTCTTTTATTTTGTCATTAAAAAAAAAAGTGGTAGATAAAATGTAAGGATGTCCTATTTCAGATATAATTATATGTGTACATGAAAGGTACACTCTATAGGTGGGAATATTTTTAAATGAATCATGTTCTTATCTGTTGCATAGAGTCCAGGTTTCTAATACAATAGGTAAAATATTGTGCAAGTGAAAAAAAACAGCATCATAAACTTTGCTTGTTATCCCATGAGCCTAGCATAATGGTGGGACTATGGTGGCTACCAATGACTGAGAAGTCACCATGTAGCTCACTGTGCGAGTTGCTTCATGTGAATTATCTCACTAAATCCTCCTGGCAACCTTACAGAAGTGATTGTAATTATCTTATAGAATAGTCTAGAGAAAAAGACTAAAGTTTAGAAATGCTCATGTCTGAGTGTCCCCCAACTCCAAAAGACAAAGCTGGAATTTCAACCCTGAAAGCATGATTTGGGAGCAAGCTTAACCTCCAAAGCAGACCTTCAACAAATGTGAACTGTTTGGTTTCTTTAATTAAATAATTTTCTCTCTCATTTTGTATTTATTTCATCATCCTAAACACAGAGAGCAGACAGTTATACTTGTGTTTGATTTAAATACATTTTATCACCTTAATGTAAACAATATATTATATATCACACTAATTAAACAATGCATCAATATCACATCTAAGCATTGTGGTCCCATGGATAGTACTTGAACTTAAGGGGTAAAAGAAAAGAAAGCTCATCCCTAAATTTATAGACCGCAGAGAAGTCTCCATAGGCCTCTGCTTCCTCATGAATGCCCTTCAAGTGCTCGGGAATTCTCATATTTAAAACTAAATAAGCAATATGAAATCAAGGGTATACAAAGGAACTGGTGGCCATGTTGATCACTTTTTAATTGTTCTTCAAATTAATAAATACAACACTTTAAAATTATTGTCTGTGTGTGTGTGTGTGTGTGTGTGTGAGAGAGAGAGAGAGAGAGAGAGAGAGAGAGAGAGAGAGAGAGCGAGAATGTGTACCAGGGCTCTTATATAGAGGTTAGAGGACAACTACTTTCAGGAATCTGTTCTCATCTTCTACCTTGTTGAGGTAGAGCATCTCATCACTAAATACTCCAGGCTAGCTTCCAGGAGATTCTCCTGTCTGTTTCCTGTCTCACCTTTGGAGTACTGATATTACAGATGCATGGTACCACTTCTGGCTTTTTACATGGGTTCTGGGGTTCAAACTTGGATTTGCACAAGTGCTTTTACCCACAGAGCCACCTCCCCAGTCTCCCGAATACGTTTTAGTAGGAATGTCTGAAAAAGTTATTCTGTATCATGAAAGAAGAGATGGAAAGGTTGTAAGAGCCAGAGAACCAGGAAACAGTTGTGATATTGTGTCTCCTAGAAATGATAGGAGGGAAAACTACACTCACGGCACCTCAGTAACACAGCTGCCGCCCCCACAGTGACACACTTCCTCCAACAAGACCACACCTCCTAATAGTGCCACTCCCTGTGGGGGCCATTTTCTTTCAAACCACCATGTTGGAGACTGACCCAGGACTGTCTGACTTAAGATTGTTATGTATTTCTGCTTGGAGTTTGGAGTCTGGCAAAACCAGACGCCCTTGGCCAAACTGCACGTCCTGCAGAAACAGGACGACCTTGGCCCAACTAAGAAGTATACTTTTTAGATATAGCCTTGAACAGTAATCAGCCAGCTGCAGAGCCTGGGAACCAAAGAGACTTCACCTCCCCCCCCACCCCCCACCCCCGAACCACTCTGACTTCTTCTGAAAATTTTCCACTCTCCTTTCTCTGCCCCCTCCCTATCCAAAGCCCCGTATATAAACCTCAAACCCCAATTAATAAACGAAGCCTTGACACGACTCAGACTGACACTTGTCATTCATTATATGTGCTTGACTTCGTTCCCTTTCTCTCCCCATGGTTCTTTCAGGTGTTTCTCGGCTCGAGACCCACGAATAACTGGACCTGCTGGACGGGTCACCACCACACTTCCCTAGGGTGAGCCCCTTACTTGGCTATCCAATACCAAGTGGTCAGCACTGAAGTCAGTACATTGTGTTTATATATTTACACATTAAAGAAATTGGGTCATGAATGTGAGAGGGAGAGAAGAAGGGGGACATGGGAGAGGTTGGAAGGAGGAGAGGGAAGGGAAAATTATGTAATTATATTTTAATTTAAAAATAAAATACTCCAAGGGGAAAAACGTTTTCCCACTCAACACAACACAGTTTTATCCAGCTTACCCATAAATATTCAAAGAAGAAATCATACAGGTAAGATTAGTGAATAATGAATTACCAAGAGGAGTGAAGACTCCCGAAGTAACTTGATTTGAAGCTATTTAAAGATAAAGCAAGCACTATTACTAGAGTAGGTAACACAATTAACAAAGATTTGATGCTCTGTTTTGTTAAGTCATGAGGGAAGAGAAGTGGTAGGCAAAGTTCTGTTCTAGAAGCCAGGAGCTAATTATGAGCAGGCACTGCAGTACCTGGATTTCAGCAGAACATACAATTTCAATAAAACTGTATCACAAACACTACATTCAGAACTTCTGTTAGCACATAGTAATTGTACAAAATAAGAGGTTTCATTATCATATTTCCATACAGAACCACATTAATTATAAGGACCCTTTAACCCTACTTAGTAAAACTTAGAAATGTCTAAGTGTCCAATGGTGTGGTGATGGTTACTCCGGAATATTCCTTTACACTGTGCGACTATATGTCACTGTAATTGGTTTAATAAAGAAGCCGACTGGCCAATAGCTGGACAGGTAGAGGTTAGGCAGGACTTGCAGATAAAAAGAAAGCATGTTTTTCCATATGAAGTTGAGTGTTATTCTTTCCAGGTCTGTGAAGAATTGTGTTGGTATTTTGATGGGGATTGCATTGAATCTGTAGATTGCTTTTGGTAAAATTGCCATTTTTACTATGTTAGTCCTGCCTAACCATGAGCATGGGAGATCTTTTCATTTTCCGACATCTTCTTCAATTTCTTTTTTCAGGGACTTAAAGTTCTTGTCATATAGGTCCTTCACTTGCTTGGATAGTTGAAAGAGAAACAGGAAGGAGTCTCAGAGTCGCAAAGAGATACAGAGAGAAGGAGATGAACTTGCCATACTGAGAAAGGGAACTAAACCACATGACAGAGTGTAGATAAGAGATATGGGTTAATGTAAGCTGTAGGAGCTAGTTAAAAACAAGTCTAAGCTATTGGCCAAGCATTTATAATTAATAATAAGTCTCAGTATGGTTATTTGGGAACTGGCTGGTGGGACAGAAAAATCCACCTACAAATGACGTTCCAACATGGGGCTGGAATTTCTACATAAGACCTAACAAAGATTAAAAAAGATTCTGAGCACACAAAAGTAGAGTCAAACATAGCTGCCTGATAACCACCTTTTCTCATGTAGGCTCTGTGCTAGTGACAAACAGAGGCATGGCTCCTTTAAGAGAAAGCTTCCTGGATCAGTGCTAGTGGCAAACATAGGCACCCCCTTTTAAGAGGCCCGGCTACCAAACACTTAAATGGGGTTTATGAGCAGCAGGTAGTGGCACACTACTGGTAACAGCATGGACCCAAAAGCTCCCCCAGAGTTGGGGTGGTAAACAAGGCTCCCCAATACCTCCACCATGAAGCTAGGCTCTCAGGGAACCAAAGGAGAAGAAGCTAGCCACCAATGCCATGAGCCAATGCATGGCCTAAGTTGAGCCATGCTGACGACTAACATAGCAGTTTAAGATTCAGCTCCCCGTCAAAAATCAGGTGTTCATAGGTGTTTGGGTCAGGGTCTTCAATTCATTTCCATTGATCTATATGTCTATTTTTATGCCAATACCAAGCTGTTTTTTTATTACTATAGCTCTATAGTAGAGCTTGAGGTCAGGGATGGTGTTGCCTCTGGAAGTTCCTTTATTGCACAATATTGTTTAGGCTATCTTGGGTTTTTTTGTTTTTCCATATGAAGTTGAGTATTGTTCTTTCAATGTTTGTGTAGAATTGTGTTGGTATTTTGACAGGGACTGCATTGAATCTGTAGCTTGCTTTTAGTAAGAGTGCCATTTTTACTGTGTTGATCTCACCTATCCAAGAGCATGGGAGATCTTTCCATTTTCTGTTATCTTCTTCAATTTCTTTCTTTAAAGACTTAAAGTTCTTGTCATACAGGTCTTGCACTTGTTGATGGGGGAATGTCATTCTGTATGCTATGAATGTGTGTTGATAAATAAAATGCTGATTGGCCAGTAGCCAGGCAGGAAGTATAGGCAGGATAAGCAGACATGGAGAATTCTGGGGAAAGGAAGGCTGAGTCGCCAGCTAGACACAGAAGAAGCAAGATGACAAGGAAGAACTGAGAAAAGGTACTAAGCCATGTGGCTAAACATAAATAAGAATTATGGGTTAATTTAAGTGTAAGAGATAGTCAGTAATAAGCCTGAGCTAATGGCCGAGCAGTTATAGTTAAAATAAGCCTGTGTGTGTTTATTTGGGTCCAAGTGGCTGTGGGATGGGTGGGTGAAAGAGATTTGTCCTGACTGCGGAGCCACAGGAACCGGGTGGGACCAGGAAAACTTCAGCTACACCAACTAAGACTCCTAACAATAATAGAGGGTGCTTAAACTTACCCTCCCCTATAATCACTTTAGTGACTACCCTAATTGTCATCATAGAACCTACATCAAGTAGCTGATGGAAGCAGATGCAGTGATCCACCATCAAGCACTGGGCTGACTGAGCTCCTACAAAGAGGAGGGATCACAGGAGCAAGTGAGGTCAAGATTATGATGGAGAAAACCACAGAGACAGCTGACCCAAGCTGGTGGGAGCTCAGGGACTCTGGCCTGTCAGCTTGGAACATGCATGGGACTGAACTAGGCCCTCTGAATACAGGCAACAGATATGTGGTTAGATCTGTTTGAGGAGCCCCTGGCAGTAGGACCAGGACTTATCCCGGGTGCATGAAATGGTTTTTTTTGAACACATTCCCTAGGGTGGGATACCTTGTTCTGCCTTGACACAGCAAGGAAGGGCTTGGTTCTGCCTCAACTTAGTATGCCAGACTTTGTTGACTCCCCTTGCCATCTCTGAGGAGTGGATGGAGGTGGGATTGGGGGAGGTGGGGAGGGTGAGAGAAGGGGGTGGAGGGGGAACTGGAATCAGTATGTAAAAAAAAATTTCTTAAATAAATAAATTTTTTAAAAAAGATTAATCTCATGCAATCAAAAAACAATACAGATGTTCAGTAAAGACAGGTCTAGATGGGGAAAAAAACCTCTAAATAGGTTACATTGTATTTAAAAATATACACAGACTTGGGAGAGAAAAAGAAAAAGGATATATACAGTCATAGAATAAAAAGTAGTTTAAAAAGAATAAAGTCCTTTTAAAAGAGGAGTAAAGTAAAAAAGGATAATAATAATAAGTCATGTAAAGATGAGAAACACACTAAGCGTCTAGATCTTGTGTGTTATTGTGTTGTCTTTAGATTTTCTGATTGCTAATGAAGGAATGACAGCTGCTAAGACACATTGGATTATGAAATCTGCTAGATAAAACCAGCCTATATATTTTTAAAATGTCTTGACTCCAAAATGGAAGTCAAAAAATATATTACTTTGGGGAAAAGGTTATGCTTTTATTTTCACAGGAAATGAGGGACTATGGATTCATTCCAGGTTAATATGGATCAGATTTGATCAGGGAAGACTCCGTGAAAATCCTGTCTACAGACATAAAGAAATAAACCTAGAAAAACTACAAAACATGTAACATGTATTTTACCTGCTCAAACATAAAAAAAGAAAAGAAAAAAGAAAACTGTCTTAGGCTAACTTGTGTATAACACACAGTCTATACTTGTATTAATACAGAAATGTATGTTACCTTTTCAAGTTTATGTATTTTCAGAACAAGGAGACCAGATACCAATAAAAACAGGTGGTCAAGTAATTCAGCATCTCAAAATGCCTCTGTTACAGTCTCCTCAGAATTCTGCATCCAGAACAGCTCTAAGGCTGCTGGCTGAGATGGTCCAGCCTCACAAACTACTCCAGCTAAAACCTAACAATTATCCTGATTTTCTAAAGATTCCCCCAAAGACACCAGCACCCAGAGACAACAGGAAGTAGTTTAGAAAACGATTCCCACATTCCCAAGAGATGGGATATGGGTGGTTTTTGGTTATTCAATGGATTATAAATGTTGTCATTATTTGGGGCAGGGGGGTGCTGATTACAGTTGTTATTGGTCATAGGAAAAAAAACTAAACAAAACAGTTGAATTCAAAGATCTCTTTCTAAAGGAAAAATGGAGGATATGATATAAAAATGATGAGATAAAAGGGTAGATTATTGAATCTACTTTAATCCAAAAAACAACTATGACTCTCAAAATATTTTACATTGGTATGGATGTTGGTTTATTGATAGAAATTTAAAGTTAATTTTGTTATACTGTATGTATGTTTCTACTCTTGTTTGGGGTATTATGTTTATACAGCTCATTAAGAATAATTAGGAAATATAGATTAATAGTCATCTATAAAATCAAACTTCTTATAACAGTCAAACTTAGAGAGTCATATTAGGTGTGTTTCTAAGGTCATACACAGATATATTTAGATAGAAAGATGGTATTCAAACACTTCAAACACCTACATAATATGACATTTAATATGTTTAATAACCTAAGGCTTTTTATGACAGTGAGGCATGTCTGCTCCTGACAGCACCAATTTACTTCAAAAGAGGATGATGGGCATCAAAGAAACTCCATATGGAATTTGTTTTCTTTATGGCAGAAGCTAGCCATTTGGGCAAAGAAATTCCCTTGCCTCAATTCCTAACAGCATACTATCCAAACTAGACTAGCAGGATGAAAAGAAAAGTGACTGCCAAACTTTGCCAAGACAAGGTAGGACAGTCCTCCAAAATTCCCTGCTTCTCAAAAATGTCTGTCATATTTGAGGCCTATATACTAGTCCTATAGGCCAAATATAGATGCCCCAACATTACAGAAGAAATTTAGGTGACTATCCAGGCAGCCAGATGTTCCTGTTGTTAGGTAACATTACACCCTTCTGGGGTCTTTGATGGAGTTAAAGACTAAATAATGAGAGTTAAAGTTTTTCTTAGTTATAATAAAAAGGTAAATTAGGTATAAAACTTCAGACTGATAAATATAAGATAGATAATATTTTCTCTAAATTTACCAAATAAAAATAGACTAGATATTATAACTGTAATTCTTACTTCATAACTTTTTGTTGTATATAATTTTACTATGTTAAAGTTAAAACCTTCCTTTTTAATTAGACAAAAAGGGGTAAATGTGGAATATTCCTTTACACTGGGTGAAGATGTCATTCTGATATCTATATGTCCAATAGCTGGACAGATAGAGGTTAGGCAGGACTTACTTGCAGACAAAAAGAGAGCATGAAAGAGAAGAAGAGAGGAGTCTCAGAACTGCGAGGAGATGCAGAGAGAAGGATGTGAACTTGCCATACCAGGCCACATGGCTGAATGCAAATAAGAGATATGGATTAATTTAAGTTATAAGAGCTAGTAAAAACAAAAGTCTAAGCTATCAGCCAAGCATTTATAATTAATGATAAGTCTCAGTGTGGTTATTTGGGAACTGGCTGGTGGGACAGAAAAGTCTGCCTATAGGTTACATCATATATTCCCTACTACATGTATTGATACTAACTCTATTAGAAACAAATTGCTTTCTGTTATTGTTGTTCCCACTGGGTTCTGCCCAGTAAAGTTCTGTGTGAATTTTGTTACTGTGGTTTTCAGATTCTGGATGCTTTTAAAAATTAACTTTGAGTCTCTGTAGGCAGAGACAGGTGTATCTCTGTGAGTTCAAGGCCAGCCTGGCCTACAGAGTGAATTCCAGGACAGCCAGGACTACATGGAGAAGCCCTGTCTCAGGTGGAGGGGGGGGGGGGTGTTAACTTGACTCAAAACATTAGTGTATCATACCATGATTACTTTTTATGCTTTCTCCCTCCCTGCATCCCTTGCTTCCTCGATCTCTCTCTCCTCCCCCTTGTTCCCTCCCTCCCTCCCTCCATCCTTTCCGTCTTTCCTTGTTCCTTCCCTCCCTTCCTTCTTTCCCCTTATCTATTGAACAGAAAACTATTTTGTTACCATACCACCAAGAAAACTCTTCCCTCATGCTGCTGGACCCTGAGGGAGCCATAAACAAGTCCCCAGTGAACGGCACACAGTGGGATATTTGCTAAGGAGACCCAAGTGCGGATGGCTCTGGAACATAAGCAGGAAAGGCGAGATCGGAGGGACGCTGTGCGGGACATCAGCACCATGGGCACTTGAAGCCACTGCTCCAAAGCCAGTCAAGTGGGGTGAATCATTTCCCATAGCATTTGTCTGCAACCAGACCAGTTTCTTTCCACAGCCCGCAGCTGACTGCTCTCCTGAGCTCATCTCCCTTATTTAAAGCACCTCTTTAAAAACGTTGCCCCTGAAGGATTGAGATCAGGAAACTGACAGCTCGCAAAACAGCCTGCTGGCACAAGGGCCCGAAGGAGCAGCCCCTAAGAGCAGAGGTTCTACTCTTAGCCCAAATACAACTTGTAAACCGCGGCCTTCTGTGTGTTTGTACTACAGCCTTCTTCCATTACAAGACACTTTGAAGATCTCACCTTCTCCCATTACTTTGTCTCCTACATAAAATGCCCACAGATGTGAGGCTGTTAGAACGTGTGAGAACTGCAGCTGATAATTTATAAACCAATAGGGCTCAAACTGTCAGGATTCCATGTTGGTAAGCGAGCCTGTTGCTGCAGGAGCACCCCCTACTGGCTTTAAGGAGAAATGCTATGAACTGGGCACAAAAACTGACAAGTTTGGAAATACCGGTCAACATTTACTGTCTAGTTAACAAGCCATTATTGGCCGATGTTCTGCCATAAAAGAGCAACAAGAGTTTGTGTATTCAAATGATCAAACTAAGTATCTTGATTTTGTCACTTTTCAAACTAACGCATTTAATAATTTGACACCTTCTAGAACAATTATCATCAAAGGATCTGAGATTTGACTAAATTCTAAGGTCTTGGGGATTTTTCACTTTAATTTTTTTGTTTTTTTTCTTCAGTTCTTCTTAAAACATGTCAAAGTTGACTGTGTATCAACTGAGCAAAATGGAATGATGCAAAGAAAGATTTAGTTGTACCCTCTCTGTACAAGGAGGATTCAAAGGTGCAAAGACATCTAGAAGTACAACTATGACATAATCAAAAACAAATTGGATTGCTCTATGAGTATCAGTGGATGCTAAGCTCTTACCTAAAGAAGGCAAGACTTGTCTTGTTTGATATGTCAAATATCAAACACAATGCAAAAGTATTGTAACTGAAACATCACAACACTAGCAAAGTGAAGCTGCCAGAAACAGACCAGGTGTTTCAAGGGAGACAGAATTGGGAAAGGCATCATGGAAGCTAATTGAAAGAGGATTAAATGAGATGTTGAACAAATCCAAGCAATGCCTTACTTAAGATCTATACAACAAAAGGTTATAGCTTGGGTAACAATCTAAGCAAAGGAAATCATAAAAGCCACGGGGGGAAAGTGTGGGATGGGATTTTGGTCATTCTAGGGAAGGGAAGTGTTCCCAAACCAGACATAAAATGAGCCACGTAGTTGGAAGAGGAAGGGGACTGGTGGGAGGGGCAGGGGGAGCAGAGGAGGATGGGGAGGACCATATGGTGAAAATATATTAGAGACATGTATAAAAATGTTGGGACTAAACCCGTTATTACAGATAATTAACATACACCAATAGAAAATGCTTTAAAGATTTCTTTAAATGAGCCATAGCTTCAGGCAGCAAAAGGAATGGATTATCTTACAATTTCATTTAACATGTCTGTGTTCCTCCCATTTATTTCTGACTTTTCAACTACTCTTAACACATACTTTGCCACTGTTACTCACTATTTTATAATCCTTTCCATTTTATAATTTTCTCTTTTTTAAGGTAGGAAAATTGAGGCATGTGGTGTTGGAATTACTTGGCTCCTATCTGGAGAGAGAGTAGGTGAGGGGTAAAGGGTGTCTCAGCAGGAGAATGTGTTTCAAGCTGATGGGGACAGGCACATTAACAACCAGGATGGTCTGAGAAGAAGACAGTTTCCACACCCTGTCAAAACTGGAGAGGAATCTGCTGAAGAAGCCGCTGCTTGCAATTTAATGCTCCAGTAATTGTTCCATAAAAAGACCCATGAGCCTTCACTGTGTGAAGGAAATGGTCTAGACACCCGCGGTCCAAGAATGTGCCCTCATGTGGATAGCCAACTTAGTTTACATACTCCTCCTGAGTCACAAAGGGGATCTGGAGTGCCAGTGGGCCAGGGCCAGGATGTGGGGTGGTTAAACAAGAGCTCTTGGAGGGACTCTCCTGGCAGCCACCTCATCACACCAGCTGATGAGCAAATGCAGAATTTCTGAATGAAATTAGACAAGAAGATAAGTTGGCCATGTTCTTTCCAATAAGTGAAGGATGGGCATCCACCAAACTTCCACATTTCTCCAGACTGTCAAATTTCCAGGCAATCCTGAGTAACTACCAATGTTTCTCTGTGAGCTTCACATGGGGAAGACCTGTCTATACCAATTATACCTTGCGATTTTTGACTACACATGCACTACTGTGCTTTCCAAACTGCCTTTGTGATTAGACTGCGCTTTCGAAGCTGCTGCTACATTCCACTTATGGTCAAATGGGAGCAGGGAAATGGAAAGAGGAAACAATCTACATGTTTCTCCTGGATTTGCAGGGTGTATTTTTCCCCTTAATGTATTACAAAGAAGCCTTAAATCCCACCTCTTTCACGAAGAACTTCATTGCTTAATGAAAAACAGTTGTCAAGTTTTCCACACCCAAAGCTGTTCAAACTCATTTCCCCTGATTATCTATTTGCCTAACACATGTACGTAAAGGAATGTGTTCTTTGCCTGTGAGTAACGTGTTTTTTTATATTAAGGTGTTCTATTACATAATATCCATTATTATTTTCATACTGCAACATAGATTTTGCAAATGAAAATATTTATATAAAAATCTCGCCACAATTTACTTTTCTGTAGCAATCATGCTGCCCGTCATAGGCTTGGTAATATAAAGTTTGCCTCATCAGGACAAAGAATTGGATCAAAGGTGTTAACTTGGCAGTTTGCCTTTGGCTGGGACTGAAAGAGGAGAAGCAGGCAGAGCTCACTTTTGGACCCACTCCTTTCATCTTCCAGCCAATGCCCTCCATGTCCATCTTCTCCACATATTTCTCTCCTACCCCTTCATGGTATACATTACTAACATTCATCAGTATCAGCTTCCCCTTTATTTCCTACAACACAAGGACTGCATCTCTCACACATCCTATCCCCTGGAAACTAGGTGTGCCCATGTGTCTTATTCTGAACAAGACAATATGAAGAGAAGGAATGCAGAGCCAAGGAAGGGATAGCCCTTCAGCTAAAGTAATTCTGAGCATAGATCTTATGCTGACCTCACTCTGCCTTCCAACAGTCAGAACATTATCAATGGACTTCCCTTCCACCTACAGTGAAAGAGAACTGTACACTGCCTCAGTTAGAACTCAGCCAGAGAGATGGGGCCACTAAGTATTACGAGAGATGATAGATAGATGGATATATAAAAGACAGGTAGATAGATAATAGATAGATAGATAGATAGATAGATAGATAGATAGATAGATAGATAGATAAAAGACAGGTAGATAGAGAGATCATACATACATACATACATACATACGTAGGTAGATAGATAGATAGATAGATAGATAGATAGACAAATAGATGATAGACTAGATAGAAAGATGATAAATGATAGATTCATTGGGTCCTATATATATATGTATGTATGTAGAGAGATTCATCGATATATACAAGATATACATATGTATACATGTATTTGTTATGACTCAGCCTTAAGCAACAATGGGGATGAAGTTGTCTTTGAGGGACTGCTGTTTGCAATGTGATGCTGGATCTTGAAGGGCAAAGGATGGACAATCAGAAAAGGAAGACAGATAATGGTGAAAAGGAACAAGACTCACTGAACCACAAGAACAAGCTAGTCTTCCCAAACAAGACTGATGCCCAGGTCAGCTCCCGTTGCCTCTGTCCTTGATTACAAAGGTACTGTGGTAGGTAGAATCACAACCCCCAAAGATGCCCAGTCCCTGAGACCTGCGAATATGTTCCACATGTCGTGAATGGGAGTTAGGACATCAGATGGAATTGGAAACAGTCAGGTTGGTTTCAAACATGAGAGTGATTTTTTATTTCCGTGAAAGATAGAAACTGTCTCAATCTCATTATACATAAGAGGGAGCTCATGTGTTCAGCATGTGGGTCTGATTTAAGTAAATTTGTCCTCTTTGGATAGAAATCATATGTAGTCCCAGGCTGTGGCCTGAACCATTTGCTTGTATGAATTGGATTTTGCTGAAATCAGCTGACCATAAGATAGGGGTTTATCCCCATGTCCATAGATCTCAGGTAGACCAACTCCTTGAACATAGAAGAAGAAGGTAGAAAAGTGACGGTCAGAGCCACGAATGACAGGAAAGACCCTTCATCTATGGCTAACATTGGAGGCCAATGAAGGAAATCTTGAGCCAAAGAATGGGTATGCCTCTCCTGAAAGTGGCAAAGAAATAGACCCCCTTCTAACAGTGAAGGGAAATTTGCAGACAGCTTGATTTATTTTCCCAATGAGATACTTGTCAAACAGGGACTGCGGGATGATGAAGTACTTGAAGCTGCAGGATTCTCACCGTGTTAGAATGGCAGAGGAAGCTGAAATAGGCGCCTGCTGATGGGGCCAAGGTATCAGAGAAAATGAAGGAGGATCTGAGGTGAGGTGAAGCAGTTTCAGGCCAAACTTCTTCGTCAAGACAATGGGACGGATCAGGAGAAAGACAATGGTATAGTAAGCCGCGAAAGCACCACTGCTTCCCTGTTCTAAGAACCTCCCTGTCGCCCACACTGTATGAGAAAGGGGACTTTGAAGCCTGCAGTTCAGCTGCACCAAGCTAACACGTTACAAAGCCATGACACAGGCTTCCAGCTCTGTGGAATTCACATCTGATCTTATTTTCTTCTTTCTTCTCAAGGAAATTAATGCCAAACTGACAGCCGTTGAAATTTCACTTAACATTAAAATGTCTGAGCGTGTTGAAAATATTTTTTCTTTAGGGTATGTGTATAAAATAGTCCTCATAACTAGAGTTTTGAGAATATATATTGCTTTTATATACACATTTATTTGTGGCTTAGAAAGGGTTATTAAACTAACAATAAGCTCCTAACTGGGATACATACAGTTTCTCAAATGAGCAATTTATGAACATGTATGGTTTCCTGAAAATCGTCCCTATCACATAAAAAAAAAAAAAAAAAAAGAATTGCTCAAAGGATCGGTGTATCTATGGCAGTGTGGGAAAACGATTAACAATCTTAAGGGCAGGAAGTATGTTTCACTTACGCCCTCTCCACTCTGGCGTTGGGCTTGAGAACATCTTATTCCTGTGCACGGTAGTTGCCTTCTCAGTGAAATGAAATGATCTTTTCAGCTCCCTTCAATTCCATAGCAATCACCTGAATTATCTGTGGCTTTTGGAGCCAAAGGGAGAATATGAAAGCAATTGTTAGAAGGGGACTGTTGTTGTCAACCGGCCTCTTTTAACTAACTGATAAAATTGGCTTGTACCCACAAGGAAAATAACCCTATGTATGGGTAGATCCATGGATGCCATCAAGACGGACTTTTTAACCTGCCTGAGAAGAATTCATAAGACTCACAAACATGCTGATGCAGTCACTCTGATGGGCAGTCCTAGAGCTCTGAAAACACATGAAACAGAGCAGACCCCATCTTCCTGAAGAATACCTTACCCTAGGAAGCAGAGAAGCAGTATCGAGGACACACAAGAATGCCACAGTCCAAAGGGAAAAAAAGAAAGAAAGAAAAGAAAAAATAAGGAGCACCGACTCTTTGCTATGTATCCTCAGTCAAGGGCTTTTGTCACGCACAGTCTCAGAGAACAAATTTTGGCTGTGAAATGTATTAAGAATTTAACGTATTGACCATGTGTTATCTGAAACAAAGAAGAAAAACTACTGTGGAAACGTTTAAAAAAAATTTAAAAAAAAAAAAAAAGAGCTGACCACATTAAGAGTGAGACTCAAAAGGACAAAAGGACAGTGACTGTCGTCCCTAACTCCCGGCCTAAACACAGTATCCCAAAAGTTCCCTTCACAAAAGTCCCAGATGGTTAACCCAGCCGAGGGAAAACAGCCAACTCGATTTCAAATGTGAGAGTGATTTTTTTTTATTTATTTAAATAAAAGATAGAAACTGTCTCAACTTCATTATACCTAAGAGGGGAGCTCGAGTGTTCAGCATGTGGATCTGTTTTGAGTAAACGTTTGTCTCTTTTGAATAGAAATCATATGTAACCCAGGCAGTGGCCTGGACCATTTGCTAATACTAATTGTTGTCGGTTGAAAGTGGAGTAGGGGATTGTTAAAGTCTTCCCTGGCAGAAACCCGATCTGTGGAAATGTACTTCACAGGAACAGTGATGAGATTTGCAGCTGGCACGAGAGTGTGACAGTGTGGCCGCATGTGTCTCCATCTTCTCTTTGCCAATGGCAGAGAAACTCACATGAAACACACTGGGAGTGAGGTGCCCCAAATTCAGATTTTGACTTCCTCTGCCTCCCACCCCAACCCACCCAGCCAGCTCACAACTTGACAACAGAAACTGAAGTGCGTGTGTTCACCATTTCTAAGAACATGTTTTGTTTTGTTTTTTCAAAAATGATTTTTTAATAATGTGACTATTTTGAACCATGATTAATATAAGTACATTTAAGGTATAACATTAGCAAGTTATAAAACCACCAAGTAAGGCCAGATGTATAAACTGACTTGATGTTTTAATTTAAAACACTGGGACCAAGTTGAAAGGCCCGTTATAATCCGAGCCAAATCATGGCAAATTCACATACATTGCCTACCTGTTATGCACATACCTGAATGTCATTGCCTCAAACCATTATTATTAGCCAATCTATATGTGATCAAAATAATTAGATTTTTTTAAAGGGAAAACTTAAGCTAGACAAGCGAACCTTTGATCTTAGGTTAGTCACAACAGTATTTGAGAACCCAGTTGTGTTTGGTAAGCTATAATATAAGTTATCTTGTTTTTTAAATAGTTGTGGGGTGTGCAAATGGTAAGTTAGTGTGACTTTCTTTTCTGGTTTCTCATTTGCTCCCCACCATCAGCACTGTAGGGACTAGCATGTATTGTCATATCAGTCAGTTTTACTGGGCATCCCCTCAGCTCATTTCAGGTTGTGAAGATAGGTGTCAGCAATATTCATCTGTAAGAATCATCATACAGTATCATATAATTATTCTTCCTGTGCCGTAGAAGCTAAAGACTGATGCAATACCTGCACTCTTGGTATGTTCATTAATCATTTATTTAATAAACATAAAGCCATGAATGATTCTTCCCTGTTGGCTAGAATGAATCCTCCAAATACTTCAGTCTCACAAGCTATTCACTATTACCCTTGTTCAGACACAGATGCCCAGAGCCCAGACAGCCTGAGTGAAGCTGGCCTTAACGCCTGCTCTCTCTTCATGACACCCAACCATGCAATACAGAGAAAAGGAATAACAGTAGTACATCCTTGGGAAAGGTGTAAGAGAGCCTAGCCCATGAAGGAAACATAAAATAAGTAAGAATCCATGTGGCTTATCAGCTGTCTTTCAGATATAAATCACTAGTCTCCTACTGTCTTCACAATAGTAGATAGAGCCCCAGAGCTAGAAGGGTGGCTCAGCAGTTAGAGAGCATTGGCTGTTCTTACAGAGTACTCAGGTTCGATTCCAAGCACCCACATGATGGTTCACAATTACCTATAACTCTAGTTCCAGGAATCTGACTTCTCTAGTCATCAGGCATATACATGGTGCACATATATACACGCAGGCAAACCACTCATACACAGTAATTAAAATAAATCTTAAAATCATATTTAAATGCCATAAATTATTACCCCAAAGACTATTGTGTCTTTAGGTCATACTAGTATATTAAAATAGCTGAGGTTGACTTGTTACTAAGTTTGGCATCATTTTAAACACTTTCTTGATTCAAAGACACTAAAACAGTGGTTTTCAACCTTCCTAATGCTGCAGTCCTTTAATACAGTTCCTCATGTTGTGGTGACGCCCAACCATAAAATTATTTTGTTGCTACTTCATAACTTTAAGTTTGTTGCCATTATGAGTCATAATGTAAATATCTGTTATGCAGGATGTATGATTTGTAACCCCTAAGGGGTTGTGACTCATAGATTGAGAAGCGCGCCAGTAAAGGATCATTTGTACCAGCAATCAGCTACCTGAGAGTGTTGATGGACCTTGCTAAAACTGGCCATCCAAACTGTTTCCTTTTCTTCCTGCACAGCAGAAAGGCCACACTTTTTAATCACTTGCAGTTTGGTGCAGCCACATGATGTTAAGGACTAAGTGACAGGAGCCCCTTCCAGTCCAGACCCATAAACCCCCACACACTAATCCCATAGCAACACATTCCCTTTCCTGCACACACACACCAGCTTGATGACAGGATGTGACTCCCATCCAACAGGATGTGAAGACAGACAGACCGAGCTATAGAAAGGAAGAGTTGAGCACCCTAAAAACTCCACCCCAGGGAGGCTGCCTGTAGGAATTCACATGACTGTGAACAAGTGTGACTTCCCTTCTGCCGAGCAACTGAGCCAGTGGGGGGACTATCAGTTGTGGTACTAACACACAGCCTAGCCTTGGTTCCACTCCTCTTACAAATTGAGTGGTGGGTGGGTAAGTAAGAGGACCCAAGGAAGGTTTTTGAGCACTCACTCTTCACACAAGGTGACACACACTCTTTCATATGACATATCATCTCAACCACTGCAGAGATATGAGACAGAGATATCATTGCCCTCCTTCAGCGTACAGGGAGACATCCATAAGGTTACCAGCCGCTAGATAGACAGCAAGATTAACATTCAAGTCTGACTGTGTCACCTGGGATGGGCCAGCTCACCAAGAACCCTCCTGTACTACCTGAACTATCCCACTTTCTGTTCCCTGGGTAGACATTTCCCTGAAGTGACAGCTTCTGGGATGGGCAATGTAGGAAGCCAAGTACTTTCACTGGAATGAGAAGTGGGCAGAGGATGTGTAACTGACCTCTGCATTTATAACTTGGAACACGTTTTTTTTTTCCCCCCCCTGGAAAAATTATTATTCAGAGATGTTCCATCTTTCAAACTGTATGCAAAAGCACTTTGCAAACCATCATGAACTATATAATAAGACTATAAGGAATTACTATTCTACAGTACATTAGCACTATAATTCCAACACATCATAGATAAAATAACATTTTGTGAAGCAGTTTGAGAATTTTTTCCCTTCAGTCTTTTTTTTTAATTTCTGTTTCTTTTTCTTTTAATTTTATAATTAATTTAATTTTACATATCAGCCGCGGATTCCCCTGTCCTCCCTCCTGCCGCCCCCACCCCCCCCCCCCCCCCCCCCCCCGCACTGCCCCCAATTCACCACCCATTCCCACCTCCTCCAGGGCAAGGACTCCCCTGGGGATTCAGCTCAGCCTGGTAGATTCAGTCCAGGCAGGTCCAGTCCTCTCCTCCCTTCACCCGGGCTGAGCAAAGTGTCCCAGCATAGGCCCCAGGCTCCAAAAAGCCAGCTCATGCACCAAGGACAGGTCCGGGTCCCACTGCCTGGGAACCTCCCAAACAGTTCAAGCTAATCAACTGTCTCACTTATCCAGTTTGAGAATTTAACCACTGCTATGCTGTTGCAAAGGAAAAATACATTCCAGTAGCCCAAACAACTGACTTGTTACAGACTTTTGGAACTCCATCCATTAAAAAACCGAGAATGGCGTGGATAAAGAGGGCACAGCATCACTGTCCTCATCAGTCATTATTTATTGAGGGCAGTGTATTGGGCGAGGGCTTCAGAGTAGGGCGGAAAGAAGGGACGTGTTAATCGAACTGCTCAGCGGCTACAGTTCTCACGCCCACTTGGGAAGGAGCCCAAACTGTTCCACAGCATCGCTCTCATCCTTCGCTGTCCTTCCGTCTTCTGTGCTTTCTTCTCCCACTTTTCACTTATCCTTTGCTCTATGGTACGCGTCGCTTGTCGTCCCTCCTCTGACTCCGTCGGTAGTCACTGAACACACTCTCTGCGGGGGCTGACTCAACAGTCAGGGTTTGTGTCTAAGGGACCCTGCTCCCTGCTGTGGGCCACACCAGCACAAACCTTCAAGACTCTAAAATGGTCCTAACCAATCTCACGACATTGGTCCCCCGCCACCCAAAGAATAGACTGTGGCTGGTCAGCACTCACTCAGAATCCACACATCATTCTCACGGGCACCTTTTGCTCACAGAAAAATTCCTCATTACATTTAGAACCCCTACAATGTCTGTGTCTAAACCCATCCCTATCCAAAGCTCCCCTATGTATGTACCCAATTATTGAATTACGTGATCCTCTGTATACAACTCTATACACCTCCTTCCTTCTGCCTTCCTCAGCAGTGCTCTTCAGGTAACCAGGATAAATCAACTTAGTGTATTTTTTTCAGTATTTCCCTCAAAGATCATGTACTTGCAGAACATGTCTATATCACTTCAGCTATGGCTCTTTTGTGGGGATAGAAAGAAGTATGTTTTCAAAAGCCCTTTATGCATTTAGGCACAGTGATGGGTACTTTTATGTAGAATCCTATTTCATTGACAATATCCCTACAAAGTGACTGACAATTTCCTAACTGTTTACATATGGAAACCAAGAAGTCAAGGATGTTTTGTAGGTCAGGAAAATGCAAGGCCTGGATTTGACCTACTGTACACTGAACAGCAAAAGCCATGTCTGTCTCCTGCACTATTTCTCTTACAGCAAGACTTGGAATGTGGTGTCCACACTTGTCAATGTGTCTATGATTCTGTCTATAGATACTTTCAAGTCAGAAGATGGATCTCAACCATCTTTGCATCATGGAGGATCTACTGTTATGCCTGGGATAGCAGGTGCTTAGTGTATTATTGATTTGGGCATGATCCTGAATGAGGGTGGTTATGTCAAAAATTCTCTATATTGTTGCCATACGCAAGTCACTCTTCCATAAGCAGCCATGGATATGTCTGCAGATACATTCACAGAAAGAACCAGGCATGGGAATCTCTCCAGTCCAATGCTCCATAGTGATTTCAATAAGAACGGCCCCCATAGGCCCATCTATTTGAATGCTTAATCATTGGGGAGTGGTACAATTTGAGATAGATTAGGATTAAGAGGTGTGGCCTTGTTGGAGAAAGTATGTCACTGGGGTAGCGGGGCGGTTTGAGGTTTCAAAAGCCCACACTAGGCTCAGTGTTACTCTCTCTGTCTGAAGATTAGGCTGTAGTTCTCAGCTAATGTTCCAGTGCCATGAGTGTCGCCATACTGTTGGGTGACAAAACTTTTCCTTAGGAGACATAACACACACGTCTACTCACCCCAAATAGGGATCCCACAACAGGCCAAAGTACAGATACGACCCAAGTCCAACTGGGTAAACCAATGGGTTTTATTGGATTACTTCCAGGTTTGTGTGTGACGTGTTACTTACAGAAATGGCTCAAAGACAGCTGTATCACCAAAGCCCACCCCAGCATGGGTGACAGCTCCCAAAAGCTGGGACCCTGGAGCACACTACACAGCCTTCAGGCAGCTCAACAGGGTGGAGAGTGTCCTTTCCTGGTGACCCAGTTGTTCTAAACCTCTTCCAGGCAGCTTGGCTGTTTTCTGCTTCTCCCAGGCAGATTGTCTGGTCTCAGAGTCTTCTTTGTAGTTCAGTTTTTCTGAGTCCCACCATGCACCACCGCAATGATAATGAACTAACCCTCTGAAACTGTAAACAACCCCACAATTAAATTCTTTTTGAGAGTTACCTTCATCATGGTATCTCTTCACAGCAATAGAACAGTGAATAAGATATTCTCTAAAGAAATTTTGAACTGAACAGAAAATTGAGTGATTGGCTCTTGGTATTTGCACCTGGCAAAGTCTGATAAGAATGCAATGGGGTGTCAGCAAGCCCTGAAATACTTTGTTTGTTTAGGTATTCAATGAACTATTTGCCAATTTTGTAGATTCAAGCATAAGACTGAGACACATACACAAGTGTTTCTTCTCAGCCAATAATAGTTTCTAATTCCATCTGGAACCCTATTCCAGTTAGAGAAAGAATATGCCTGTTTTTTCTTTTCTTCTAAGACCTCAAAGCTTGTAAATCTGGGATCTGTTGGGTAGTAATAAGAGAGATCCAAAAATTAAGGCCCTCTATAAAACTCAAGTCTTCTGTTGGCCAAGACTTCAGATCGTAGAGACTATGTTGACCCTGATCTGTGGCCCAGGCACAAAATGCAGTTGCTATAAGTTCTGAACAAGCCTTGTTGTGATACAATTTAAGGATCAATAAGGCCCTATAAATTACTATGACATTTTTAGTGATGCCATGTCCATGGACCTTCTACATTCTAACAGAAGCATGTTGTTGAAACACTTAAAATGCCTTGGCACACTTTAAAAGTGCTTTCTATAAAGGAGACACGAAATTAATGGTGTGTTTCAGTCAACACATCCTACATGATGCTTTCTTTCCCCTTCCTCAAAGCCACAGAATTAAACAAAGTAGGCCTACAGGAGCCCTCTAGACATGTGGGTAGTGAGGAATGAAGTCAGTGTTACAATCTCTTCTCACACTCCCATGTGCACATGGCCAGCATTGAGCTAGCCTTTATCATCCGATTCCTTACTTAGAGAAGTTTTCCATATGAGCGCTTCTCATGTCATTTCTGTGGTGTGCTGGGAGCAGGGCGTGGTTTACTTCTCATTTCTGTACCCTAGTCTTTGTTTTGGTGTGCTCCAGCCTGCCTCTTTCCCCACCACCTTTCTTCATGCCCCATTCAGAAACATTCACACCCACTGTGACTGTTCTCACTCCACCCACAGCACGTTTTCAAGGCTGTTTTTCTGCCACACAGCAGTCTCCAGCCATCCAGCTTCTAATCGTAGGTGTACATTAGCTTGGAAATGCACACCCCACCCTTGGTTATCTTATCCATAGCATGTATAAATATTACCTCATTCATACTTGCCCTGGCTCCAGAGATTAACTCTGAAGTGTCATGATAAATGTACAATTTAAAAAAAAATAATCATTTCCTCAAACTTGGTCGGTCTCATTTCAAACTTCATCCTTGCTGTGATGGGGCTACAAGAACTTGTCATCTTTTATACTGCTCCATTTCCAAAGACTGGAGCCAAATATGATGTCATATGTTCTGGTAGCCCGGCACTTATCTAAAGGAAAAAGCTTACCCAGGGCTCTTAATAATGTTTTTATTTGTTATAATAACACAGAGAGCATACGTTGGAAAACATATTTTTAAGGGAAGCCAGTGAGACAGACTTTAACCTTTAGCCATGAAAAGGGTTTTTTTTATAATATTTCAAAAATGAGACAAATTGTACTTGTTGGACAGAGTAAGCATTGATTGGCAGAGGTTTTAGTCACTAGCTTTTAATGCTGGAAAAATGTGCTGGCCAGCATAGCACTGTGCAGGGGTTACAGCAGGCATCAAGAAGTGAAATATGTATTCCTACCCAACATACCTGAATAGTTAGTTTTTTTAAAGGAAAATAAAAACATTAATATTCTCCCATGTTCTAATTAGCACCCATTGTATAGTTAAGTCGCAAGAAAAGGAGGTGATGTCATGGGAAACAGAGCAGATTTGCAGAGAAAGAACAGGACATGGCCTTGGAGGGGAATGATCCTGAGAAAATACCTTCCTTGAAGATAATCAGTTCCACCTCCAACCCAAGGATCCACAAGTCACAAGTCGTGTGGAAGTACTTGTGGTGATATTTTATTTGTGCTGAAATGTGGTGATATTTTATTTGTATGTTAATAAATAAAGCATGCCTGGGGGAAAAGGCCAGCCATTTTTAAGTAAATATAGAAGTCAAGCAGTGGTAGCACACGCCCTTAATCCAATCACTTGGCAGTCAGGGTCTCTGTGTGTTCAAGGTCACACTGGGAACAGAGCCAAGCGTGGTGACATATGCCTTTAATCCCAGTATCAACCATAGAGACCTGGAGGTCTGTAGAGACAGGCAGTAAGAAGGAAGTGAGGTAGCTGGGCTAAGAGTCAATGAGAGAGCAGAAAGGCAAGGCAATAAAGGCACGGGTAGACAGGAAGTAACTCACCTTTTGGTAGCTGCAGAGCTGGAGAGGTAAGGTTGGTGGCTATCACTGTTTCCCTGATCTCTGAGGCTTTTACCCCTATTTGGCTCCATGTTTTTTATTTAATAAAACCATTTAGAAATTCATCTACAAGTACTTAGAAAGCCTGAAAAACAATGCAAATATGTAGTATAGTTTGGCCAGTTCTACGCACACTGTTCTTTGCCTTCGTATTGAAAATAGATTTTTGTTCTAATACACTGTATCCTGATTATAGTTTCCCTTCCCTCTACTCCTCCCACTTTCTCCCCATCTCCCCTCCCACCTGGATCCACTTCCTTTCTGTCTCTCATTAGAAAAAAAAAAAAGACAGGCTTCTAAAAGATAACAACAAAACATAACAAAATAAAATATAATAAGGTAAAATAAAGACCATCACATCAAAGTTGGACAAGGCAAACAAACAGAAGGAGAAGAGCCCAAGAGAAAACACAAGAATCAGAGACCCCCTCATTCATACACTCACTCAGGAGTCCCATAAAAACACTAAACTGAAAACTATAGGATATATACAGAGGACCTGGTGCAGACCTCTGCCAGCCCTGTGCATGCTGCTTCAGTCGCTGTGAGTTCATATGAGCCTTGCTTGGTTGATTCAGAGAGCCTTGTTCTCCTGGTGTCCTCCACCCCCTCTGACTCTTACACTCTTTCTGCCTCCTCATCTGTAAGGTTCCCTGAGCTCTGAGGGGAAAGACTTGATGAAAACATCCATTTAAAATTGTCATGCTGCTTACTATTTGCACATCCCATCCTCTCCTCCCTGACCAGCCTGTGCTGGAATTATATCTACAAAATCACCCCTCCCACTCGTCTGCAAGTTTCTGAAACTCAATTCATTATTCCATCTCCGGTGTTTAGGACAGTCCTGGGCAGCAGGCCTGTGAATGATTTACTTGTTCAAGGAGTATTTTGTTAGTTCCCAAGTTTTCCGTAATTCATGTCCGATTTCCTTTCTTCCCTGAAAGCCCAGGCTTATTGTCTTTGCCTCATTACTATCCTGTCTACACAACATAATGTTAATTTTTGACCTGTGTCCCAGAGTTTCCTTCACTGTTATTTTTCCATGAAGTGTCCACCTTAAGACAAGACATAAGAATAAATACTATAAATAAAAAAGTTACCAAAAGCAGAAAATTTCTCTTCATTCTTTGGAGTTAAACTTTAAATACCATGTACATCTTGATAGAAATCTACACTATAGCTGAATTTAACTTAATCAAAACAATATTCTCCTAAAATACTTAATTAAACAACTGCTCCAGAAAAGGGCCAGATTCATCTTGCATAATCAAAGACCCAATATTATAATAACATGCTCCAAGACCCAGCAATAACTTATATTGAGTTTTATTTTAATATATTAAAATTAAGGGGGAATCTGAACTCACAATTTAACTGAACCTTGTAAACCTCCCATGACCAACAAATTACTGCGTTAAAAAGTCCAGAGGCCATCCTCATTGTGCCTGGACTTGATATTTGTCGGAGTAATCTGAATTTCATTTTTGCATTGCCTAGGGAAGTGTCTGTCTCATACAGGAGCCAACAAATCCATTGTTGAGCATCATAACAATAATTTATGAGCTTCCAAGATGCTTCCTACTATTCTGACAAAGTTGAGAATTTCTGAAGTATTTTCAATTAAGACATATCAAAGGCAGGATAGCTGGAGATCTTAAGAATGAGGAACAAACATCATCTTCTGGAAGTTAATCCAAAAGCAGAGTCCAAAGCCAGGCCTAACTTTGGTATCAGAACAAATGTCTTGCTTCAAAATGAAAATCATCTAAGGAGCATTCTGCTTTTGGAAGTAACCCAGTCTCAAAAAATAAGGAAAACACCTGACATTGATTTCTGGCATTCATATGCACAAGCACACCCATGCACACACACATGAACATGCACACAAAGAATCACATTGTGTCCAGAATAAGTATTGTAATCCTGAAAAAGGAATCAGAAAGATGAATATGACATGATGACATGCTGTTCAGAGGAAAACTCCTCTGTCCTTCAAACAGTGTCTTGTGGAAAGAGCATCACCATTGGGCAAGATGGTGTAAAGCATGCTGGTATTAGATTCAAAATGACCTCTGGCTAGATCCTGACTGTATCATGTGTCAGCTGTGTGATCTTACAGAAGTCATTGAGCCTCTCTGATCTTCATAGACTCACCTGCAAAATAATTTAATATATATTAACATAAATCCATCTAAGTAAGTACAATGCCTGCTCTGGAATAAAAGCTTGATGTTGGTGGCTATTATCATTATTATTAGATATTAGACTATTCACCACAGTCATTAAAATTATTTAATTCATACTCCTTCCTTTTTGCACTTACCAATTATTTAGAAATCACCTCTTATAAAAAATATGTCTATTGAGAAAGAATATAAGGATTAGTGATCAGAAGTGTATGCTCTACCCCAAAGTTCTGATGCTTATCATAATGAGGATCACCAAAATGCCAGAATCACTATTCATATATACAAATCTTCTGTTAATGGCATTAGTCAATTCCCTGAAACAAAACAACTGTGCTTATTTAACTACAAATGCCTCTTTAATGTTGAGTTCTTCCTTACAACCTTCCAGGGCTACCGCAGCAATCAGGAAGTAGAGTCAGAGAGATCAGGAGTTCAGGATCATCCTCAGCTATATAGTGAGTTCCAGGCCAGCCTGGGTTAGATGAGACCCTGTCTCAAAACAAAAGAAAAGGGGGAGGGAAGAAGGAGAGGTAGAGAAAAAGAGAAAGAATGATTTCCCTTCCAAGAGACTTCCTGCAACGCTGTTTGGCCTGTGCCAGGCAATGACTCTTTTCTTCCTAATTTTCTACTTCTCCTAGACTGTAACATAAGGGCTTCATTGGTGTTCCTTTTAAAAGAAATATGGGGCTGGAGAGATGGCTCAGAGGTTAAGAGCACTGCTTGTTCTTTCAAAGGTCCTGAGTTCAATTCCCAGCAACCACATGGTGGCTCACAACTATCTGTAATGAGATCTGGTGCCCTCTTCTGGCCTGCAGGGATATGTGCAGGAAGAACACTGTATACATAATAAATAAATAAATCTTTAAAAAGAAAAAAAAGAATTATGTGACTATATTTTTCACTGATAAAGACAATAAAGAAGGTTTCAGGGTGGCTTATATGAAAATATTTTGTAACCTGAAAAGTGGTGTTGGGTGTAACTGAGAGCCTGCTACATGTCAAGCACTGTCCTCAGCATCCAGCAGTACAGGAGACAGAACCCTTAACATCACTCTGATGGAGGAGGTAAATAACAACAATAATAAAACATTATTGTAATGTAACCTAAGAACTGTGAAGAACAATGAAGTTAGTTAAAGAGGATTTAGTGACAATGACAAAGAAAGACCAATCAACGTGATCCAATCATTTCAGCAGACATCTGAAGTGAGAGAATAAAAGAACTGAGCATATATATATATATAATATATATATATATATATATATATATTATACACACATATGCAAGAACAAAGCAAAGTATCAGTGCCAAAGACCTGGGTTGAAAAGCAGTGAGTCAGTGAGCCTAAACACTAACTTAGGGAAAGCAGGAACAACATCCACCAATATCCTTGGGGAACAAGAACAACAATAAAACACTGTGTCTTGCATTTCAAGATAGTGTGTGCTTATAGAAGATATCAGGAAAACAATAAAGACAGAGCTAAGAGTGAGGATGTGACTGAGGTTTGAGAGACCACCGTGGTTGGAAAAGAGACAACACACATGACATCTTTGATCCTCCTCTTCCTCACATAAATGTTATCCCTACACCATGGACCAATGGATATTTCTCCTAAGGAGGTAAAACTTGGAATATCAGGCACACTATGCAAGTGGTCACGAGCATCCAAAATGGGTGCAGGAAAGACACTGAGGGAGGCAAAGGCTGATTGCCATAAAGAGAAAGGCAAGTTGTTGGTTGATGTGCAGCACTATGACTGCTCCTGACTGTATGGTCATTTGTATGTGCACACGTTAAAAATGATAATTTATGGCATGTGACAGGGCTTGGGGTTTGTTGCATTCTTTTCCAAGGGAGTGCAGTTCTTGAGATCAGTCTTTAATGCTATTCTGGTTGTGTGTTTCTCTATGTTCATCTGAGAAGGAATGGTGTTTCTTTCTCCCAAGTGGTGAACCACATAAACAATTTGAGTTAATTTTGAGAACTTCAAAAGCAATTATCCATTTTCCTTTTCTATAACTTACTATTTGAGTCTGAATGGCTTATAGAAAAGAGAGTGAGAAGCCCAAACAGCCTGGAGTGGCACTGGCTATGGTGAGGGCCTCATGACAAATGGCTATGGTGGGACTGCATAGAAGATGTCATATGGCAATAAAGGAAGCCAAAGTCTGGGGCAGCTCAGTCTTGCTTTCTTTTACCAACCCCAGAGCTGGACAGAGTCCCAGAAGAGCAGATTTAATCCCTTCAGTGACCTAATGACCTCTCACAAGCCCTACCTCCTTTTTTCTCTATTTATTCTCTATAATATTGTGTTCATCAGTCATTTGTTAAATGTAGCTGAAAGTTTTTCTGTATCCTGCCTGATCTGCAGCCGCTCAGACCCAAATAAACACACACAGGCTTATATTATTTTTAAACTATGGCCATTGCAGGCTTCTTGCTAGCTAGCTCTTATATCTTAAATTAACCCATTTCTACAAATCTATACTTTGCCATGTGGCTTGTGGCTTACCAGTATCTTTACATCTTGCTTCTCGTGGCAGCAGCTGGCAGCGTCTCCTCTGCCTCTCCTTTCTCTTCCTGTCTACCTGTTTGGATTTCCTACCTGCCTCGAAGCTGCCTTGCCATAGGCCAAATGGCTGTATTTATCAACCAATCAGAGCAACATATATTTACAGCATACAGAAAGACATTCCCCCATCAATCTATAATTAATTTCTGGAGTGGATAAGCTCTTATACATCATGAAGATGCCACAGCATTCTACAA
>CABHPP010000712.1:0-38930 GCA_902168425.1 Peromyscus attwateri | reverse complement strand
TGAAAATACTCATTTACCTCTTAATAATTTTCATATATATATATATATATATATATATATATATATGAAAATACTCATTTACCTCTTAATAATTTCTTCTCTTTCCAAAGACCTATCTAGTGCCAAGTGTGAGTCCTTTGGTTCTGGAGCAGTAATACTATGTACAAAGCAAGAATGTGAAGACCATGTAAAGTCATCATAGATATTACTTACATGGTTGTGTAAGGTATCTTCAGAGTTGTGCTAAGGTGTCTTTTAAAA
Source organism: Peromyscus attwateri (assembly GCA_902168425.1). NCBI lineage: Eukaryota > Metazoa > Chordata > Mammalia > Rodentia > Cricetidae > Peromyscus > Peromyscus attwateri. The sequence continues at coordinate 38,669 of CABHPP010000712.1, read as the reverse complement.
AAAAAATTTATTCTTTGAGAATTTCACACAATGTATTTGATCACATCCACCCTTTACCCCCTTCCCTAAATCTTCCCAAGTCTACTGCCTACTCTCCAAAAAATTTATGTCCTTTTGTTTTCCTTTGTGATAACCCACCAAGTCCAGTTTGTGCTCCCATTTACTCCTGGGTATGTGGTCATCCACTGAAGCATGATCTACCTACCAGGGGCCACACCCTTCTGACTCTCCTTTCTCCAGAAACCATCAATTGTCAATGGTTCCTCAGGCATGGGGGACTTATGAGCTTCACACCTATCCATGTTAGAATATTAACTGGATTGATCTTCTGTAAGTCTTGTGTAAGCAAACACAACTCTTGGGCATTTCTGATCACAGCAGCCCTGTCATGTCCAGAAGACACTTTTCACTCTGGTCCTCCTCTACCTCTGACTCTTAGAATATTTTTGCCTCTTCTTCCATAGCGGCCCCTGAACCTTGTGTGGGGAGGTGTATGTTGTAGGTGTCCTAGTTGTAGCTGAGCACTCCACTGACACATTTTTTATACTTTGATTATACATTACCCACCATCCATGTCAAAAGAAACTTATCTGATGAGAGCTGCACTAATCTGTGAATGTAGAGACATGCATGTAGAGGGCAGTTTGTTACTATGTCGAGTTAGCAAAATAAGAATAGTAGGTTCATCCTTGGTAGGCCCACCTCTTAAAGATTCTACCCCATCATAATATCACCATATGGAGAAACAAGCTTCCCTGATGTGAACCCACAAAGGATGAACCACATCCAAATCATAGCAGAATCTATTTATGGATGATATGTGAATTATTTGAATTTTTCTCTAGAAATAGCTTTGAGTGTGCAGCATTATTGGTTAAGAAATAGCTGAAGGAGTCTACTGTTCTAGGCACTTTTTTTTTTTTTTTGGTTTTTTCGAGACAGGGTTTCTCTGTGTAGCTTTGCACCTTTCCTGGAACTCACTTGGGAGACCAGGCTGGCCTCGAACTCACAGAGATCCGCCTGCCTCTGCCTCCCGAGTGCTGGGATTAAAGGCGTGCGCCACCACCGCCCGGCTTTAGGCACTTATTTTAAGTATACCCAGAATTCTATCTTGTTAATCTTTGGACATCAAAAGGAAATGGCCACTTCTGTAGTGATGTACAGCACCCTCTGCAGGCAAAAAGAATAGAATTGTCCATAAGGGAAACATCTTTAAAGGGAAATTGTGCATGAATTTCTTTACTGTTGTATTGTTTGCTGTCCTTTGACAGAAAACAATCATTTTTGATGAGAGAAAAACAGTGGCATGAAAGGAGCATTGTGCATCTCTTGATCGTCTCTATTTTATAGTCACAGACCCTATGAATTGTTCCTTTCCTCCACAATTAGCAGACACAAAAGCTTGAGGTCAGTTTCTGGGGTTTGTGGACCTTCGAGTCTCTGGATGTGCAGTCAAGCCAAGGTCAAGCATTTCTGCCCAAAAGGACTTCAGGCCTGACCAAGGCAAACTCATGGTCCTCTCTGACAATGGCCAACATTTAACAGTCTTATATTTTTTTGGGACTCAACGTGTAGTTAAAGGTATATAATGTTGCAAAGGCAAGAGTCAATTAATGAGATGATTTCTCCTAAGAAAGTCAACTGCAGGCAGAAACCACATAGTGTCCATGAATTTGAAAAAATAATGAAATCTTATGAGAACCATTTGGCAACAGATACATTTGTATTTACAAAACAATATGAATAGACCTAATAGATTGTATTTAATAAACATTTGCTCATTATAACTGCCACACTGATAGGAAATTCCATAACATAGGAATATTGTTATCTAAAGACAACTAGTGAAATTTTGTTACACAAGAACCAGGTGATGCTTTCAGCAATGGTCCTTGCTTATAGTTTAATCATATTCACCCAAGATCTGAAGAGATATAGTTAGGACTAGAGAAAAGAAAATTCTGAGAGTGTGGGGTGTAACTTCCTGTGAAGCATTCTATTCTCATACACCCTGTGACCTTATAGAAATGGGAACCATGAAAATATTTTCTAGCTTGGGGGTTAATCTATAGTTCACTTTCTCCAATGTGTTCCACCAAAGACCAGATGGGATTCTAAAATGAACTAGGCTCTCACTACAAAGCACCCTTGTAGCCTGAGGCATGAAGAGGTATTACAAATATGTGTGCTATGTGGAGGTCCCAGCAGGATTTCCACAGAGAGCCCGTCTAAAGATGCATGTCCACTCTGGGAAGCACACCACTTTGAACTTCTCAGTTCACTCTGAGCACTGACCTTGCAGCATGGGCAAAGAGGCCAATTCAAACCATGTGTACAGAATAAGGTCAGGGCAGACCCAGTACTCCCACCCCACTGCCTGGTCATGGTCCCAGCTTCAGACACTTCACAGCATCCTTGCTTGCGGGACACGCTCTCTAAACGCACTAACAGCATCATAGCAAAAGCACACATCTCACAAGCAAGCAAGCATGAGTAGTCTGGGCATCATTTGTCCCTGGATTGAGTTGTGGCACTACCAGAACTCTACCAGAACATCTCCACTGCATGACTTTGGACAAATTATTGAGACTGGGCCTTCAGGGCCCTCACACGTATAAAGGGATGCTTACACCTAAGTTGTAGGATGCTACAAATGCTAAGTAAGATAACAGAACATACAGGGAAGCAGTCTAGTGCCAACATCCAGCTCTGTCAGCCTCAGTTTCTTTGCCTGTTAAACGTCAACAATATTTTCCCAGTGAGATCCTCATGAGCATCCAGCAGAGGCCAGCAGAAAATATTGAGCAGAACACTGCAGGAAAGCGGAGGCTCAAAAACAGCAGCGCAATTTCCCTTCCGTTTTTTCCTACACACAGCGCACAGGAAAAACTATTTTTTTTTTCCTACTGTCTCGTGGTCAAATTAAGAATGTTGAGTGTTCTTGGACCAGTGAGTCGAATCAGTGAGTAAGGGCACATGCCACCAAAGTCCGACTACCTGAGCTCAGTCCCCAGAATCCACGTAGTTAAAGGAGAGAACTGACTCTGGGAAGTTGTTCTCTGCCCTCTGCAGGCGTGCTGTGGCATGGGGGAGCAGACGCACCAGCACAAAACGAGCAATCAAACGAACAAATAAATAAATGGAAAAAGAAACCTACAACAGAAATTTAGTGTTCTCAAAACTATCTTTTTACATGCCCTGAACATTTTTTTTTTGCACAATGTCTACATTCTCTAAAAATGCTAGCATGTGTTGAATACACACATTTTCTAGGACTACAAAGCAGAGGCAGAGTTATACAGATTCTGTGAAACCTAAAGAAAACATACCAGGAGAGTATCAGTTTGGGATTAATTATGTGTCATGGAAAAATTTGACAATCTTAGCCAATACATATCTGGGTATTTCTTCAAAACCTCATCTCAACTAGTGTTGTTGGGTTTTTTTTTTTGGTTTTTTTTTTAAAAAAAAAAAAAAAAAACCTTTGGCCATCAAATGAAAGATTTATGTAATATTTTCATAATAGTGATTTTCATCCTGTAGCCAGGTTACCTTAAGGAGGAGAAAATCCAGTTGTGCAGCCTACCATGAAAATAATTCCAGGAGCAACCAGACCTCGGTATTTGGAGAACTCTGCTCTCAATTCATTTCCTCTAATTCACTTGATTTCCCCAGCTCTCAATTGCCAGTGCATGTGTCTCAAAAAAGGCTATTGTGCCACCAAACTTCCAAATTAGGTGCTGGACATGTGCCTTCCAGATGCCCAACAGAAAAGTGGTTAGGATCACAAGAAGATTTATTTTCACTTGACATGGGTTAATGTTTTGTCTGCATGGATATATGTGCACCACGTGAGTGCGTAGCGCCCTCAGAGGCCAGAAGAGGGCATTGGATACCCTGGAACTGTAGTTACAGATGGTTGTAAGCGGCCACGTGTCTGCTGGGAACTGAACCGGATCCACTGCAGGACTAGTTATAAGTGCCCTTAACAGCTGAGCCGTTTCTCCAGCCCCACTTACAGTTTTTAATAACCATCTATCCTTGTGCTTGTGCTAATTCCATGGAGAAAACAGTAGGTTTTTAGTGCTAACTCACTTCCATCTACATGAGACTGCACATGCGCACACAGTCACTGAAAAGCAGAGCTGCCAATCTCTGTTGTTACCTTCACTCTTGGGTTTGAGCACCGGGGAAGCATTGACAACTGCAGCTGCTGTGTCAAGTGTCACATACGGAACACAGTGACAACTGCTGACTTAAAGTCCATTGCAACCTGTTCTTTGTAGAAACAATGACATGGGGATATTATCAAGGGGCTCAGTGCTGTCATGGTATCCATGTCAGGAGCAAACCAAGGTGAATTTGTCCCAGGGAACACCAGGAAAATAAGGTAAGTTTCAGTGCACAAACCTTCAGACTCAGTTGCTAAAAGTCAGTATTTTTGAAGGGAGTAAAGGTTTTTCTCTAACAGAAGTCCTATGTATACATGAGCCTACTAGTATTTCTTTACATGGAAAAACTATTTCTTGCAAACAACTACATAAACAAAAAGAACTGTGCAAACAGAATAGTCTTCATTACATTGTTTAAAATTACATTTACAAAAAGCAAACTACAGGAACACACAATCAGATTGATAGTATTATTATGTTGCTTTAAGAGAACTGGGTAAGAGTCCATTACTGGGAAGGTAATGCCTCAGTGTTCCATATGAAAAACAATGATCAAGGTTTTCCCTTTTAATATTAAATAGTAATTTATGCCTTCCTCTCTTACAATAGCAATATCTATTTATTCTGCACCATTAGGTGCCACTGAAAAGACCATTCAAAGCCCCTTTGTTACTTCTTGGTGACATTTTGGGGCCTTTGGGAATACAAGTTATTACTTCTTGGTGACATTTTGGGGCCTTTGGAAACACAAGCAACAGTCACTTCTCATTGTGCAATCGGTGATGATAATTTACTTTTTAGGATAGAGCATCCAATCTTAGCAACTTTTCACACAACGTGCATGTGATGTTCATGTCAACATCAGGCCGAGCAAACATGGCTTGTGAGCAGGGCCTAAGTAACAGATAAATGGCATCCTGCACCGCGGGTGTAAAATGCTCCATTCTTCATGTGCATTATTGGCTTTGCGCTGTCTCGACACTGCCACAGCTCAGGCATTGTTTTTTTTTTTTTCTTTCCCTTTCTTTTTTAGTATGACTGCCAGCATTTTGATGTCATATGTTTTGCCTTAGTGAGCCATTTGGACCACAGGTGTGCCACTGTGTTTTTGACGGAGTGTTGCTATTCCAGAGTGCTCCATCCAAAACACAGTCCCACACATGTAATCCAAGCCCAAAGATGAGTCAATCATTGCGTTTGCTGTGGTGCTCACGAGAACTTTGGACCAGCTTTACAACCCTACTAACATGTATCCTAGTAAAAGGACAAGCCTGAAATTTTAAAGACTTACTCTCATATGAATTTTTAAGGGAGAATTTCTTTGTGTGCATCCACTCTACTGGAGTTAAATTGTTGTCAGATTGCAAAAGGCTTTTTTTTTTAAACAAATAATCCCCCTTTCGCATGCCTTTTAACACCCTTTAAATAGGAACATTCCAAAATGTCGTTTAAATAGTCTTCGAAGTCAGAACCAGGAACTTTAAAAGAATTTCCTAACAATGAAAATGCTGGTTAAGATTCTAGCAATCCTGATAAACACACAACAAATTTCAGGAACTGCATGCCAAAGGCTTTAGTTTCTTACTGCATGAAGGAAATGCCCGCTTTGAAAAAGCTCACAACAAAGAGAATGGCCTGGTTTGGGAGGTTTAATCTGGGTATTATTTTCAAGGCACACTTTGGAGAGGGTCTTTGAGCTCCGCGAGCACTCCATCAAAATTGTAGACTTGCCTTCGCCGGTGTTTATTTCTTGAACTGATTGCGATTACGAGATGATTAGTGGCAAAGATGCTCAGAGGGAGGGAGGGACCAGAAGGACAGGTGTCACAGTCTCTGCACGCTTGTTTAGCGCTTGCGCGGCCAGCTCCACAGTGGCACATTTGGCACGATGTGGGTGGCGGCCTGACTTCAAATACCCAGCTGCTCTGGCTCCCAGGGCACTGACAGACTGTCTCCTCCACTTCAGAATCCTCCGGTGATGAGTCTCCGACCCTTTAAACAGAAAAGCCTGACAACCATATGGTGATTTAAAGAGTGCTATCTAACGACACCAGGGCTTTATGAAGCACATCCGTACGTCACTCCGATTCATGCGGTCAGGATTGTCTGCTGTTCTTGTGAGAAGCCACCTCCCAGTCTGTATCCTTTAACCAAAGCGTAGTCCTTGACTAAATGGAAGGGGGTGGGGAGGATGTGGCTTGTAAAGCATCTATCCCAAACTTCTCAGAGGGGCAAAAAGATCATGTGTGTAAACAATTCATAATCTTAAAACTTCTTCCCTCCAAAGCAATTACTTTTTATCTCAAAGATGTTGAGGGCTACCACTGCAAAGCTGTGACTTTTCTATTGTACCTTCAGTTGGTAGACAGCCACATCATCAATCTTAACATTTTGTTGAGAAGTTTTAATTACAAAGTTCTTACAATGTTTGGAGTGAGTCCATGAACTCGATGCCTTCTGTTTTGGATTAGGGGTTCAAAAACTCAGTGCAAATAGATGACCTGGCCAGCAATACATGATGATACTTCGAACAAAATCCTTGTCAGCCAGATAATGCCTCTGTACATGCAGGTGTTCATACAGCCAATATCAAACATCTCCCAGGACGGAATCATACATTTAACCAAGTTGTTTTCCTTTGGGGAAGATAATGAGAGTTTGGTGTAAAATCCTGGATAATGTTTTCATACCAGAAGTTTCCCAATGTCATGAGGAGCTGTTACATTCCAAGAAGCAGAAAGGCAGAAGTAACTGTGCATTAGGCCTCTCTTATTCGAGGCTGGCTTCAAGGCTCCCAAAATTGACTGTGTTACTAAGCAAGTACCAGGTTCCCTTCCCATGTGACATCACACAGGGAGACTCCAGAGAACTGTCTAAAACAGGCTTGCTTCGGTCAAGGTATCTCTGACAAGCTTCTCTGACAGGGAAGCCAGGAAGTGTGTCTGCCTCTACCACTATGCCCTGGCAGTGGCGCTCACAGGTTTGTTGGAGTTGAGGGAAAGGAGGTGCTCATTAATTCTGATGTTCACAGCACCCTCTGCTGCCACAGAATTGGGACTGTGCACCAAAACCAGCAGTGCCCAGGGAACAGCCCAAAGAGGCCTAGATACCCACAAGTGGAATCTGAGAGCATCACAGATGTGCTGAGATGTTGGCTGAGCCCATCTCTCCATCACTCCTGTATCCCCAGGATGCCTGCAGCCCTCTGCAGACTGCAGGGTTGCCTGGCCCAAGCACAACCCAGTCCCTCTACTGGAACCTTCTCTCACACCTGCTACCATGCCTCTCAGCTTCTCCATAAGCGGATTTAAGAATTGGCATGCTGTTGGGGATGGAGGGAAGCTAAAGGGTTCTGAAAGAAAATAGGAAAGACATTTAGCAGGGTTGACTTTACTCAGACCTAAGAAACAAATTAAAAACCTGCTTAGATTTTTACCACGTTGTAGTTTCACAACAAATTTACACATGAATGTTGTCACTGTTGGAGGAAATGGGTAAGAATTTGGAGAGATTTCCAAGTTAGCAAATGAATGTGACATGTAAGACAATCCCCATGTCTTAAACAGTGTGGCTGGAACACAGTATATTCTAGCAACTTCCAAAGCAACGAAGATGCCAGATGTCCACTGTCTTGTATTTCAGTACCTGGGGCCCTTTTAATTTGTTTTCTTTTACAATGTGATGATGCTGGAGATGCATCCTGTTGTATAAGATCTGTCAAAAGCCACAGACGACAAGTCAGTACACTGCCCACTCTCAGCTCACAGTTAGACTGTGCCTCGTACTGGCCAAGCAAAAATCTGGTATGCTGTTCTCAAAAATGCAAGCAGCCAAACAGGAATGGATTTTCTTTCTTAACTGGAAGGGGGAGGTGGGTGTCAGCCCATGGGTGTATTCCCATGTTTCTCTTCCATCTTAACTAAGGGGAAAGCTTGCAGTCCGTTACTCCAGTATTATATTGGGAATTTTTAAACAAATAACCATTTTTATAACATAAAGTGTGTCCCAATTCACCCCAAGCCCATAAGAGAAATGAAAACTGCTTAGTATAGAGGACAAATGCTACTAGAGAGAGAATCTCTCTCAGTGTGATGCTGAGAGTAAACACACATTCACACACTGTTTATTATACTTCGGGAATTAAAAAAAGTTTCGTGTGGGGAAATTTTTTCTAGCTGTATTTAGAGAGTGATCTGAGATGTGGGAAAGTTGTCTATTGCTTATGTTATTTTTTTCACCCACTTTTGAATTCTTTGAGGCTCCATTTCCCCTGAGTTCAGCGGATTGCCACCCACCTTGGCTCTTCCTGCCTCTGCCCCAACAGAATTTCTTTGTTGTTTTATCTAATCAGATTCAGAGGCCCTGCTAGGGTTGGCCCACTTGGACTTTGCAAGGAGGTTATATTTCTGATTTCCCAGGCTTCAGAAGAACTAAAAATAACTGACTGAAAATCTGAAAGGCAAAGCTGTTCTATCTGCCAGTATCATCAGGAGATGGAGTTGGGCTTAACCAAGAGAGAGGCTCTCTCTGCTCTGTGCAAACTTGTAGCTCATATCAACCTGCGTGGCTAGAGCTTCAGTTTCACACTCATATGCAACATATTTTCCTTACGTTCATCCATTAAAATTATCCATATTAGGGGCTGGGAAGATGGCTCAACCATTGAGAGTTCTTCTTGCTTTTCCAGACAACCAGAGTTCAGTTCCTACCATCCATGTCTGTGTCTCACAACCACCTGTAACTCCAGGAAATCTGACAATTCTCATCTGGCTCTCGAGTACCAGCACCCATGGTGATATACCTTTACACAAACATATACATGTGCACATTAATACAAACAGATCTTTTTCAAAGTATCCATATTAGCACCTATGCTTCAATGACAATCTTAAATATAAAATTATTCCTGGGTCATGTTGACCTTTTTCCTTGTTGAGTCATTAGACTTGGTAGACAAGGTGTTCTCCATATATGAGCTAAGCCCTGACCCCCCCCCAAAAAAAAACTAGTCTTAAATAACACCAATGGAGTGAACGTCCTCTGTCTGAAGAATCATTATTGCCATCTAGAACCACATTCTACGTTTTAGTCTCAAGTTAATTCTTTTCCTATTTAATGTAAAACCTAGCACAGAAACTTGAACAGTGTGTGCCCCTAAGACTCATTATGAAGGATTTGCTAATCAACACAAGCAAGATTCATTTCATGAGCCTCTGCTGGCTGGGACTTCCACCTCTGTGTTCTCTAAAGATGGATTATGCTCATGAAACATGGTGAAGGAACATCTGTCATACATGAAAGATAAAATATATCTGGCTTTTCTTCTTCATGTTTTATTTTTTTAGAGCCATAAAAATGAAAGAGACTAAGTCAGGGAGAAAAGTTAAAAAGGGGGTGGCGGTGGGGTTTGTACTGTTAACTCCACTAGGACATCAGAGAAGATATAGAATTTCAGTTCTGAACAAATATGTGAAACTAGAGATTACGAAAATAAATATTTAGCCATATTCATCGTTATACTTTTGTAAATGTTAAGAGTTTCAGGCTGGATTAAAAGGCACAAACAAACATTGTTGGACCTGCTTTCTCTGTCATGTTGACTATAGTAATCCTGTCTTACAAAACTAAGCAGTAAAAAAGATGGTAGACACTCCAAGATAATATTAAATAGCATCATTATTAATAATAATTGAAAGCATTGAAATGTTACATGGAAATTGTAATAAGGCATTGTAAATATGGCATTAATAACCCCCTGTAGGGAGTGAATGGAGTCCTTGGTGAATGTGTATTGTTTGACATGAGTGTAGCCATGTAAAGGACTCCAATGCCTCAGACCCATGGGAGTGGCAAAGCCCAGAGTTGGGAGAGGCTTAGGGGGATGGCAAAGTATTCCTCTCATCCTAGGGAAAATGTTGACAGTGTATGTAGAAAAAGTCCATCACGACCAGATATCCATTGCCTGAAGATTGCCCCCCTACAGAGTTGGCTACTACTGAGATCAAGCTAAACCTGCCTCTTTGCTCAGTTGTATATAATCCTGCTTCCTTGTTCATCTGTACGCAACAACCACACCTCCCTGTTCAACTGTATACAATAATCACACTGAGCTTCAACAGCTCCCCCTCCCCACACACACTTAGGCATAAATAGCCAACTGGCCACTGTATCCCCATATCTGCACTGTCCCAATCAGTACTTTGGAATAATAAGAGCAACTTGAGTGGGAGAAAAATGAGTGAGACCGTTGTTGCACAGGACAGAAATGAAATCTCCCACACTGAATCACAAAAGCTTTAGTAGAGATTCCTCACTTTCTGCATGATTTTGTAAACGTTTTTCCAATTCTGACCATCTTTTAAGCTGCACTGGGACAAGGATGATATCTGAAACAGTCCCCACTGTCCTCCAAGACCCACCAGCACACAGTAAGTACTTGCAAAATACTCACCAATGATGAAAGAATGAATAGGTGAATAGACACAGTAGAAGTGGCCTCCTTCCCATGATATTTTTGGTAAGAAACATGAGATAGACCAATGTTTTCTGTGAACGTTGGCCACACTTCGCTTTCCTCCTTGCTAATACGGCTTTCCAGTGTAAAATTTTGCAAGGATTGAAACAGAAATCCAAAGCCTTTTTCCTGCAAACTGAATCCCTCTGTTACTGTATAGCCATTCCAGGCAGAATTTTGTTTGAAATGAAGAAAGGCTGAATAGATTAGGGAGGAGCAGGAAATCCCTTTGAAGAAGAGCCTGAGGTACAAAAAGGCCACAAGCCACAAGCATTGACACTTGTTAAAAAACAAAAATGATCAATATCTCCATTCTCTTTCCTGCTCCAGTAGCTTTCATGTTTCTTTTCATTCCAAAAGCTTCTTTTGCTAAAAGAAAAAAAATATTTTAATGCATACAAATTTATCTCAAACTATGTTAGATGTTTAGGGTATCAAAAGCATGAATATTTTTGTAAAAGTATTTTCATAGGTCTAGACTTGCTCACAGAATAGTGTATACATATATATATATACATGCCAATATCAATATATTATTAATAATATATTGTTAGTTATAATATATTTAATTTTATATAATGTAAATTATATATTATTGCTAATAATATATTCATTGCTGATACATAGATAGCTAATATTTTATTTTATGTAGCTCAAGTCACTTTGAAGTAGAATCTTGCATGCATTGAATATTTTGAATATGTTATCTCCACAATAAACAGAAGAAAGATTTCCCCAGACATATTAAACAATGTCACACATTCAAAACCTCTTTCTTTTGCATGCTTGTATGCATCTCTTTTATAAAACGTCTATTAACATATGCAGAAGTCTATCAGAGACAAGTATGAACCAGGGTATCAGAGGGGGGAAAAGGTTGTTTCACTGATGAGCACATGGAAGGAATTGATGGGCTATACTGAATGGTGTTGTTGGTTGTTTTTTGCTCTTTTGGGGGACCTACCACTCAGCTCCCAATTAAATCACACATGGAGGCTTATTCTTAATTATAAATGCCTGGCCTTAGCTTGGCTTGTTTCTTGCCAGCTTTCCTTAACTTAAATTATCCCATCTACCTTTTACCTCTGGGCTTTTCCCATTCTCTTACTTCTGTAAATCTTACTTTTACTCCATGGCTAGCTGTGTATCTGAATGACTGGGCCCTGGAGTCCTCCTCCTCCTCTGGTTACTTCTTTTTTCCTCCCAGATTTCTCCTTCTACATATTCTCTCTGCCTGCCAGCCCCACCTATCCTTTCTCCTGCCTTGCTATTGGCCATTTTGTTCTTTATTAGACCATCAGGTGTTTTAGACAGGCACAGTAACACAGCTTCACAGAGTTAAACAAATTCAACATAAAAAAATAACACACCTTAAAATAATTCTACAACAGAATGGAGCTATGTAGATCTGCTGGGTAGGTAGAGGATATTTTATACTTGGAATCTTAGACATTTTAGGAGGTGCTTAAGGGCTAACTGGGAGCCAAGGGTGAGATCTGCAGGTATATTCTGGGTTTCTATGCCTGTTTCTCTTTAAAGTTTCTTTATTTGTATGCATTAGTTCTACATGTTGGTGGGGTACAGTGTGGGGTTTTTGTGCATGTATAAAGAAGTCTGCCTGTTACAACAAAAATACACTTATTTCCAAATGTTTGATAATTCAGGGCTCCATGAAATGGGTCATTTGAAAAATTAATCAGCTGCTTAACAAAACTATAGTACCTCTTCCTCCAGTTAAAATTGAGTTTCACAGGTTACACAAAATACTTTACAATGGATGGCAGAAATTTCAGAGTAGTTTTGAGAGTGATTGCTAACTGACAGTGCTGAGGGGTTCCTTAAGCTAAGATGCTCAAATTCAGTTATCCATCCTCACCTACACACTGAACATCTCCAACTACTCCTTACATCCAGCAACTCAGTGGATGTAAAACTTGTTGGATTATGTGCTCAGTGGCTATACTATCCATCCATCCATCCATCCATCCATCTATCTACCCATTTATCCAAACTATAAATCTTCAAGTTTTTATCAACCTCTCTCTATACCCCAGCCTATAGGTCACCAAGACCAATACAGTTTCTTCTAGACAAGCTCATGAATTGACTTTTGACTTTTCCCTCTCTTTCTCAATACTCCATTCTTTTAAAACCTTGATACTTCTTGCTGGGTCATCAAGGTTATCTCCAACATGGATTTCCTGTCATCATTCCCATCTTCCTAACCAAGCTCAATTCAAGTACAAGAATTCTTAAGCACAAATATATTTTAAAGACTTCTATGTGGAGAATATTACCAAGGCATATGAGGCCTTTCACATTCTGCCCTTGGCCTTTTCAACTCCAATATGAACATCTATTGATCCATATAACATTTTTAATTGAAAGAAATATTGTCAAAAGGATAGGAAAATAATTTGTGATGAGATATATTCTGAGTAGCTCACAGAAATTTTGTTAAGGTTGAGAAACCAAACTGAAAAATAGGTGGTGGTGGTGGGGGTGGGCCAGGAGGATTATCCAGGGAGAAAAAGCAAAACAGCATCAAGGAAAACCAGTCGAAAACAGAGTATGCAACCAAGCTGGGTGAAGACACTATCACTACCACTGTAGAACAATGATCCTGAGCTGCAGAGACAGCACTGCTGTGCTCTCCAGACACAGTCTGTGGCCTAGTGTCACTCACCAAGCCATTGCTGTCACCAGAAAGCGCAAACCCTGTGATGCCATAAAGATTATTCCTCTTCAGTGTATTTTTCTTCTTTTTTGCCCCATTAAACTAGCTATAGGTCCACCCCTTGCCTAGGGGTGGAGACTCAGGGTGTAGAAACAAAAGGGAGGCACTCCATCTTCATAGAGAAGCTGGTCGTAGAAAGCAGACTCAGATGCTCAATGGTAATGCCATCACTGCTTCTACTACTCACGCTATGCAACTTTCTCAAAAAAAATTGCTCATTTTGCCCTCTTTAAATGGAAAGACAGGCTCTATTTGGTAGTAGGTGATGCCTACCCATCTGTGACCTAATGCCATCTCCTCTGTGGAAACACTGATTGGTACCCCTGAGCAGAGCTGGCACCTCTTTTGGTTTTGGGCCATGGCACTCAAATGCAGCACTATTTACATCATTTGTCACATGTCATTCCAAGTGTTTCCCTTATCTTCAGTGAGTTCCTCTTCTAGGGATTATATGCTTCATCTCTGTACCTTCAAAGATCAACACAGTGCTTGGAGCTAAATATGCCCTCCATTACATTTGGTGAATAATTTGGGTGGCTGTCCTTAGGAAAATACATTGGACTCTGTGGTCCAGACCCCTAAAAACACTGATCTTGATACTCAGTAGCCAAGGCACATCTTCTTTTACCCAGTGACAGAGACTAATGGTTCATAAGGCAACTGCAAAATGAAGGTGCTCTTGTTGTGAACTTGGCCCTCAGCCTCTTAAACAGCACTCCTCCACTCCATTCTCAGTCCTACATCCATTACAGTATGTTGCTGCAAGATATTTGATCACACTGTGTAAAGATATGTCACTGTGGTTGGTTTAATAAAAAGCTAAATGGCCAATAGCTAGGCAGGAGGTACAGCAAGGACTTCTGGACAGAGAGAGCTCTGGGAAGAAGAAAGGCAGGGTTGCCAGCCAGACATGGAGGATGCAGGATGGGCAAAATGGAGATAAGGTAATGAGTGCATGGAAGAATGTAAATTAAAAAATATGGGTTAATTTAAGTTATAAGAGCTAGTTAGAAGCAAGCCTATGGACTAGAGAGATGGCTCAGAGGTTAAGAGCACTTGCTGCTCTTCCAGAGGTCCTGAGTTTGATTCCTAGAAATCACATGGTGGCTCAACCACCAAGAATGAGATCTGGTGTCCTCTTCTGGTGTGCAGGCATACATGTAGGCAGAACACTGTATACATAATAAACAAATCTTAAAAAAAACCCTAAGCTAAGGCTGAGTTTTCATAATTAATAAGTCTCTATGATGTTTTGTGAGCTGGTGACCCAAAGAAAAATCCATTTACAAATGATGTCCAATGTGGGGGTTCAAATATCCAAAAATAGGGCCTGAGAAATCTAAGAAAAGCTCTGGACAAGGAGCTAGATGTGGCTTTCTAGTCCTGCAGTTGGGCCAGTTCTCAGCATACAGAGGCGCCTCTATTGGCTGCTGTCTGTGGGCTGGAGCTAGCCGTCAGAGCCATGTGCTAAGCTGAGCCATGCTGGTGGATAACATAGCAGTTTAAGATTTATCTCACACAATCAGAGAAAGCTGCAGATGCTCAGTAAAGATAGATCCAGATGGAAAAAAAACTTCTAAACAGGTTATAGTGTATTTAAAAATGTGCATAAGCTTTAAAAAAAGAAATTGGGTATTGGCAGTGATACTAAAAGTAAATAGTTTATAAATGAGATAAAGTCTTTAAAGAAAGACTAAAATAATATAAAAAGAATAAGCCACATAAAGATGGAAAATACACAGAGTCTGTGTAAGTGGACTTTTTGGTCCTGCCAGCCAATTCCCAAACAACCACACAAAGACTTAAAAATAATTATAACTGGTCAGCTGATAGTTTAGGCTTGCTCTTAGCTAGTTCTTATAACTTAAAATTAACCCATTTCTATTAATCTATGTGCTGCCCCAAGGCTCATTTGCCTTATCTACATACTTCCCATCTTGCTCACTCTGCATCTCATAGCATCTCCTCTGACTCTGCCCTCCTTCTTCCCAGCATTCTCTCTGCCCTGAAAATATTTTATTAACAATGAGAGCAACACATCTTCACAGTGTGTGGAAGGATTATTCCACAGCATTTCCCGCTTTTTATCTATTAAAAAGGAAGGATTTAACTTTAACATAGTAAAACTATACGTAACAAAAACAGTTATCAAGAATTACAGTTACAATATCCAATCCATTTGTTTTTTGGCAAAATTAGATAAAATACTCTATTTTCTATCTTATCTTTGAGAGTCTAAAGTTTTATATCTAATTTATCTTTTATCAAAACTAAGAGAAACTATAAGTTTAACTATTTAGTATTTAATTCCATCAAAGACCCCAGAAGGGTGTAATGTTATCTAATGACAGGGACATCCAGCTGCCTGGTCAGTTACCCAAAGTTCTTCTGTAATGTTGGGGGATCCATCTTCAGCCTAGAGACCTAGAATATCTGACAGATTTTTCTGTGAAGCAGGAATTTTGAAGGACTGCCCCATCTTGTCTTGGCAAAGTTCAACAGTCACTTTGTTTTGTGTCCTGCTGGTCCAGTTTGAACAGTATACTATCAGCAATTGAGGCAAGGGCAATTTCTTTGCCAAAATGGCTAGATTTTGCCCCCAAAAAAGCAAACTTCATACAGAAGTTCTTTGATGTCCACCATCTTCTTTTGAAGTGAATTGGTGCTATCAGGAGCAGACGTGTCTCATTGTCATGAAAAGCATTAGGTTATTAAATATATTAAATGCCATATTTTGTAGGTCTTTGAAGTGTTTGAAGACCATATATCTATCAAAATATATCTGTTTAACCTTAAAACATACCTAATAAGACTACAAGTTTGATTATTATAGGTGACTAACTACTTACCTATATTTTTAATTATACATTACATTTTTAAATGAGTTACAGAAGCACAAAATCCTAAACAAGAGTAGAAACATACATATAGTGTAGAAAAATAACTTTTAATTTGTATCAATAAACCAAAATCCATACCAATGTAAAATATTTTTAGTTTTTTTTTTGGATTAAAGTAGATTCAATAATTGACCCCTTTCCCATCATTTCTATATCATATCTCCCCCTTTTCCTTTAGAAATTTCCTTTGAATTTAACTCTTTTGTTTAGCTTTTTTTCTGACTATGACCAATAACAACTTGTAACCAACCCCCTTAAACAATGATAAAATCCATAATATATTGAATAACCAAAACCAACCCATACCCCATCTCTTGGGAATATAAGCATCATTTTCTAGACTACTTCCTATTGTCTATGGGTGCTGGTATCTTTGGGAAAAACTTCAGAAAATCAGGATAATGGCTAAGTCTTGGCCTATATATATATATGTTGATTTAATTTAGTAGCCTTCATAATCCATTGTGTCTTAACAGCTGTTGCTTGTTCATCAGCAATCAGAAAATTCAAAAACAATACATACAGAATCCAGAGTCTCTGTGTATTTCCCATCTTTATGTGGCTTATGTTCTTTATTATTTTAGTCTTTTTTTAAGGACTTTATTATTTTTAAACTATTTTGTCTATGACTGTCTATATTCTTTCTCTTTTCTTTCCCAAGCCATTGTATATTTTTAAACACACTGTAACCTGTTTTCCATCTGGATCTGTCTTTACTGCATATCTGTAATCTTTTCTGTCTGCTTGAGCAAAACCTAGACCCTCCATGTGGCTTAGTTCATGGTGTACTGGTGGTGTTCATGCTGGTGGCTCAAGCCTGCAGTCAGCAGCTGGGAGATGTATCTCTGTACTTCTGCCCACATGAGATACTGTGGGACTAGGAAACTGTGTTTGGCTCTGTTTTTGTGTGTTTCAAACCTTGTCCTAGGCTTTTTTAAGTTTTATGTGGATATACATGAATTCATGCCATGTTGGAATGTCACTTGTAAGCAGACTTTTTGGTCTCACCAGTCAGTTCCCAAATAACCACACAGAGACTTAATGTTAATTATAAATGCTCAGCTGATAGCTTAGGCTTGTTTTTTAGCTAGCTCTTATAACTTAAATTAACCCATTTCTAGTCATCTATGTGCTGCCCCAAGACTCATTTACCTCATCTACATACTTCCCATCCTGCTTGCTCTGCATCTCATGGCATCTCCTCCAACTCTGCCCTCCATCTTCCCAGCATTCTCTCTGCCCTGAAAATCATGCCTAGCTATTGTGTATTGAAGCAATCTTGTAAAATGTATTTTCATCATTTCACAGATGCCACTTAAAGCAATTTCCAAACTACTCAAATCCTGTTAGATACTATTCATGCATAGTAACATTTATATTATTCTTCTTGTGATATGAAAACAACAGCCTGCTGTCTTTACCCACAACTCGCAGGAAATTAAATAAAATTTTAGACTCTTTAAAACAACATTTCACTACACCAGCATAACAACATGAGCATGTAATTATTTTCAGGATGTATATGGCTTTCAAGTTTCTGAAGATAATAAACTATATGGTAAACACTGAAATTTTATCAATATAGAGACCCAATCCCCCAGTCTCATCCCTATCTCTGTAACAGAATACCACTGCAGCCTTCCCTCATCCCTCCCCTCACCTCCTGTGGATCCCACAGACCATCCCCTTCTACCTCTCTCCCAGCCCCCAACTCCAGCAGGCACCTCTGGCTAACCCAAGGGCAGCTCTTTCCAGGGCAACAAGTAGACTGAAGACAGACTCATAGCTCTCCTACTGCTCCTGAAATCCAAATCTCCAAGCCTCATCCCCAGCTCTGTGGCTGGAAACCTGTTGTGGTCTCCCTTTCCTCTTTGATCCCATCCCTAATGCATCACAAAGATATTCTCCAACCTTCCCTCCCCCAACTCATCCCAGTCACCCAGCTTCCAACACCAGCAGGCATTCCCTATGAACACACCAGCTGAACAGGCCAGAAAAACAGACAATGCACAGACATCACACTCTCCAAAAATCCATAGAGGAAACAGAAACCCAGGAACAAAACACCCACCCAACAAAGACAAATCCAGAAATCAGCTCATAGAACTTTAATCATCCAAATCCAAATGCCAAGATGCCAGCATAAGAACACAATCAACATCAGCCAGGGCAATATGTCTCCACTAGAACCCAACTATCCTATCACAGCAAGCACTTAGCCATTAGGACAATACAAATAAAAACTACTTTGGGATTCCATCTGAAACCTGTCAGAATGGCTAAGGTCAATAACACAAATGACAGCTCATGCTGGAGGGGATATTGAGCAATGGGAACATTCCTCCATTGCTAATAGACATGCAAACTTGTACAGCTACTATGAAAATCAATACAGCAGTTCCCAGAAAGTTGGGAACTGATCTACCCAAGACCTAGCTGTACCACTTTTGGGCATATACCCAAAGGATGCTCCACCCTACTACAAGGACACTTGCTCAACTGTGTTCATTGGGGGCTTTATTCATAACAGCTAGAAACTAGAAACAACCTAGATGTCTCTCAATAGAAGAATGGATTTTAAAAATGTGGTACATTTACACAATGGAGCACTACTCAGCTGTTAAAAACATGACATCATGAAATTTGCAAGCAAATGGATGGAACTTGAAAAAATCATCCTGAGTGAGGAAAGTCAGACCCAGAAAGATAAATATGGCATGTATTCACTTATAAGGGGATATTACTTGCTAAGTAAATGGTAACCAAGCTACAATGCATAGACCCAGAGAGTTCAGGCAAAGAGGAAGGGTCTAGGGAGGATGCAGGTATCTCCCTGAGAGAGGGAAATAAAATAGATTTTATGGACAGACTAGGGGTGATGTCAGGACATGGGGGAATCAGATGAGAAGGGGAGATGAGGTAAAGGGAGAGAGTGCAGGAAAAGACAACTGGAATTGGAGGGCATATAGGGATGGTGTGGAAACCTAGTGCAGTGGAAGCTTCCTGGAATCTATAAAGGTGAGTCTAATGAGGACTCTTAGTAGTGTGGGATACAGAGTCTCAACTGGACATCTCTTGTAGCCAGGCAAGGCTTCCTGTGGTGAGACTAAGATGCATTCAGAGGAGCCATTGGTCAAGGAGGGTGGGATCCTGTGGAAATCCTAAAACAATACAGGCTGTTGCTAAGACAAAAAGTTTCCTCTTTGCAAACTGACAGTAGGGGCCCCATTGCCGAGGACAACACCCACACAACTCATTGAACATGGAAAAGTTGGTGCTTACTTGGATGGAGCACTTACTTACCTCACCCCTGCATTCTAGTCTCTTTGGTGCAGGAAGGTACTCTGCAGGATACTGAAAGAGAAACGTGGACACCAACCCAGCTACAACCTTTGATCTACAATCTGTCCTGCCTACAAAATTATGCTGGGCAATGGTGGCACGGAATGTGTGGGAGTATCCAATGTCTGACTTGCTCTAAGGCCCCCTCTGAGAAGGAACCCACATCTGACACTGCTTGGGTAACCAAGAACCAGAGACTAGACAACCCAGACACCTAGGATAAAACCAAACACTACTGGTCTTTTAAAAAATAAAAATAAAAAATAAACCTAACAAAATGATTCCTAATTATATTCTGCTATACTCATAGGTCAGTGCCTTATCCAGTCACCATCAGAGAGGCTTCCCCTGGCAGCAAATGGGAATAGATACAGAGACCCACAGCCAGACATTTTACAGAAATAGAGTCTAAAATTAGAGGTCTCCATCAAATCCCTCCCCTCAGAGCTCAGAGAATCCTGTTGAAGGGGAAGTGTAAAGATTATAAGAGTCAGAGAGGATGGAGGAAAACAGGAGAACAAGGCCCTCTGAATAAACTAAGCAAGGTGCATATGAGCTCACAGACTGAAGCAGGAGGCACAGGGCCTGCATGGATCTACACCAGGTCCTCTGTGTATATATTATAGCTGTTAGCTTAGTATTTTTATGGGATTCCTGACTGTGAGAATGAGTGGGTCTCTGATTCTTTTGCCCTCTCTTGGGACTCTTTTCCTCCTGTTGGGTTGCTGTGTCTAACTTTGATATGATAGTTTTTGCTTCATTTTATTATAATTTATTTTATCATGTTTGGTTGTTATCTCTAAGAAGTCTGTTCTTTTCTAATGAGAGACATAAAGGGAGTGGATCTAGAGGAGAGAGGAGATGAGCAGGGGGACTGGGAGGAGTAGAGGAGGAGAAACTATAATCAGGATATATTGTATGAGAAAAAATCTATTATTAATAAAAGGAAAAAATTTTTGTAGTAATAGATGAAATGCTAATAATATCAACCAAGTGATACCAGACCAATATGTTCATTGGCCTTAGAGGCTAAGTTTTTTGCCTTTAGAGTGTTTGGGTTTTGTATTTTGGAGACATAATATTTCTGCATATCCCAGGCTGGCTTAGAACTTGCTGTGTGTTGTGGAATATTTTGAACACACTCTAACACTCCCAAGACTGACAATAAAGTTTACCTTGAATCATGGGTGGAGCTAGCTACTAGATGACCAGAATAGGTTTTAGAAGACTAAGGACATATAGAGAGACACAGGAAGTATTAGGCAGGGGCTTATAAAGATTTGAGGGCCCTTTTTGGATTGAGGAGAGAGAGGGGGGAGGTCACTGGTTGCTTCTCTGCAGCTTCTCGTCAGTCAGGTCTTTATCCTGATATCTGACCCCTGAGTTTTATTTAATAATAGAACAATATAAGTAATCACTTCAGCTGTGTAGCTCAGAGTGGTGTCAAACCCATGATCTCAAGAGCTGGCAGATATGCTCCACTGTGCTCAGATCCATTCATTGTTCTTAGGAGTAAGACTTCAGCAGTATGATTCTTCAACTAACAGGATTGTGAAGGTCGGTATCTCTTAGAAAGTTCTAGGCATCTAATAAATGATGAACGTGGTACTTACTCTCCCTCTAGGTTCCAAACTTGCTAAAATAAAATTGGACATAAAATAAAACAGCTGACATTGGGACAGAAATGATGCAACAGTTGAACTTGGAAAACTGTGTGAACAATAATTTAATTATGCCTAAATTCAGGGGAATGTGATTGTTCTACTGTGCAGCCCATGTTATCTCTCTTTTACACACACACTTAACTACTTTCTTGTACAAATTATAGCTTTCATCAGTGTGCCCGGAAAGCACTGGCAGCAAGGTCTAGAAATTTATTACAGAATTTTTGAAGGTGGTGTTCTGAGCACCTTTATATTGCACACATTCTGGATCAGTTCTGTCCAACTGTGTCCTGGTGATGGAAGTACAGATAGTATTTCTATGAAACTATTAAAGTATATTGTTTACTTTAGTGCATGGGCCCCCCTGAATTAGACCCAACACACTAAAATTAAAATACTCATTTTTCCACTCTATGACCTAGATAAAGAAACACTGGGAAGAATTTTGTTACAATCCTCAACTGATATCTTTACCATTCTCGTCTTTGTATTTATTTCATTATAGTCTGTTATTACTTTAGATTCTTTCCACAACATGAAGTCTTTATTACTAACATAACTTACTCTATCTTCATGTATCCTAAAATAGCTTTATAAATTACTTGTAATTCCTTATTCTGAAGTTTCAAAATATAAAACTCTCACATTTATAATATATCCAAGGAGTAGGCATAAACCTGAGCAGCCCTATTGGTAACGTCTCAGAAAATGTTGTCGTTCTCTTTATGATTATGAGAGTAGTTACGTGGCTGGATAAATGGCTCAGCAGTTAAAACCATGTACTGCTCCTACAGAGGACCTGAGTTCTGTTCCTAGAATCCATCGTCAAGTACCTCCAGAGGATCCAATATCCTCTTCTGCACTGTGTGGGCACCTGCACACATCAACACACAATCACACACATGTACACACAGTTTTAAAATGTGTACAAATATGTTTTAAATAAGTGTATTTAAGATGAAATAAAATTAGAAAGTTTAATTTTTTTTATATTCTTTTTTTTTTTTTTTTTTTTTTTTAGGAGACAGGGTTTCTTTGTGTAGTTTTGCGCCTTTCCTGGAACTCGCTTTGGAGACCAGGCTGAGAAAGTTTAATTTTTATCTATTTTTATTAACTTTATCTCTAATAATTTATGATTCCAAAAATAAGTCTCAAGTAAGATTAATACATTGTTAACTAAGGGTTATCTATACACTGGTGATTTGTAGTCTAGTCTAAGTATCTTCATTGTTCAAGCTTCATAAAAGGTTCCTTGTTCAATAGAGATAGCTAAAAAGAAAAATGATAAAATACAAATAAATTAAATATGGTTTCCCAGCTCAGAGAATCTTGATAAACGTCCCATGCATTTTTCCATGACATTCTACACATATACTTAACAAAATTTGAATTATAATTCTAAATTTAATATTTGAAATTCTGCCTCACTCTAGGATTTCATTTCATAAAGTCTGGGGAACTTCTTGAAAGAGAAAAACAGGCTTTCTTCTCTTGAAAAGTTGCCATCACTAAATAATGTAAGATGAACGCCGAATACTATATGTTGGTGGTACTATCCAGGCTTTATAAAAGGCTGTTGAGTTGAGCCAACACTATTCAGTCCTCTAAAGTTCAGGAAGCTACTGTTCCTGGTAGCCTGCTCCTAATTGGCTTGCGTTCCGTTTCCTGAGAGTTCCTGCCAACTTGCCCCCTCCCCGCATCATCCACCAGGCTGTGGCCTCTGCAGCAGGCAGTGCTGGGAGCTCTCAGACCCTCCGACGTAATCCTCCATGACAGCCCACACCAACTGGTGGCTTGTCTGTCACTCCTGGTACCAAAACAAACCCACTAGATGTTTAGGTTCAAACAAAGCAGATTCATGATGGTGACACGTCCAAGCGCTATAAAATGAGGTCTGTGTCTATAGTTAAACCGCAGCTGGTACCCTCTCCTTCGCGGCTTTCCCTGTGAATCCACCATAGAGTTACACAAAGAAGTGAGTTTCAAACCAGGGTTCAAGTTTGTAATGTTAATTAATGACTGTGTTTCTTTTTTCTCTTTGTGCAGTAGTTTTGTTACAGATTTTTTTTTTTAAATAGAGATTCTATTTAAGGATAAATAACATAAAAAGGTCAAGATTCTGAAACGACTTCTAAATATCTAAATCTCTGTGGTTTTATTCTTTTTTTTTAAGAAAAAAAAAGTCAAGTATTGACATCTCTTTTGTTTTTGGGGGGGGGGGGAAGAGTGGAGCATAAATCTTGCATCTTTACCTAAAGTTTCCAAAACTCGGATTCACAGCATACTGGTGGTATTACTATCCAGGACTTTAAAGGATGCTGATCTGAGCCAGAACTATACATTTTTCTGACATCCGGGTACTATGTTCCTGGTAGACTGGCTCTCATTTGTTTCTGTTCCATTTCCTCTGAGCTCTTGCCAACTTGCCCCTTACTCTGCCAAGCTGTCTCCTGCCCTGCCAACCTGCCCTCACCCTGCCACCCCACCCTGACCTGTGGAATCCACCAGGTTGAAGCTCTACAGCAGACAGGAATGGGGGCTCTCGGGCCTTCCCACTTAATCCTCCATGTGCAAAGCAGCTTTTCAGCGCAGGTGCTTTGCCAAATTGTGCTTCCTGTAATGAGAGGGAAGAAACAAATCTGATGAAGAAATTTGCCTTCCTTCGAGCTACATTCACTTATAAGAAAACCATGACACAAAGAACCGTCTTCAAAGACACAAGGACCGTAGCAACAGTTATCCTTACTTGACTCCAAGGAACTCTCTACAAGAGTAGTAGAAAATTAGTAAGTTTTTGTTTGTTTGTTTGTTTTTTACATATTACATATTCGTCAGAATTGAGGCCCAAAATGAAAGAATGTTGCCATCACTATAGTGTTGCTCAGAGTAGAAGAATTGGCTTTGTTCCTATACTAACTTGATCCTGGAAATCAAGAGACCTTGTGGATTTAGAGAGCTGAGCAACTGCTGAGCAGGTAAAATAGATTTGATGATTCCTTCATCTCCCATCATTCTACCATAGGGACAGTCATCACTACTAACATTGGAATTAGGGAGAGTGATGCTAGATCAAAGTGTCATCAGACCTACCTAGCAATAATGCAGCTCCGACTCTCAAAGGTCAAGGTCTCCATCTCTACACAATGATGGTTGGCAAGTAGTAAAGGACAGAGGGAGAAAGGGAAGGAGTCATCCGTAATAAAACATTTGGTCAAGATGTAAGAATATTTTTTTGTTTTGTTTTGTTTTTGTTTTTTGAGACAGGGTTTCTCTGTGTAGTTTTGCACTTTTCCTGGAACTCACTTTGTAGACCAGGCTGGCCTCGAACTCAAGAATATTTTTAAAGTATCCATGTAAAGCTTAATCTGTCAAATAATAAAAATTAGACCAACGGACAATAAAGTTAACAGTTCAATAAACTCTTCTTATACAAAATACTGGTGAGATACGAAAATTAATAATACAATGCCACCCTGAAAGAGTTTATGATCTGATAAGAAAAAGAAATGGAGAAGAACAGAAGTTAAATAGATATGTAAATAAAATTGGGGGGGGGAATAATTTTTCTACCTGAGGTAGAAGCAATAAAGTGTTGTCTCCAACTTCAAGTGTCAGAAGGTTACTGAAGAGTGGTGTGAGTACAGAATGACTCCAAACTGAATGGTTCTCCTCATTGTTTAATCTGTGTAGATGTTCATGTGTGTATGAGTAAACTGTGGGTGCCATTCCTTGTGACCCGAGGCTCACCAGTTTAGCTAGACTGACTGGCCATTGAGTACTGGAGATCCTTTTGTCTCCACCTCCCCAGCACTGGGATTATAAGGACATGCTACAGCACCTGGGTTTTTACATGAGTGCCGGGGGTTTGAACTCAGGTCCTTGTGCCTACACAGCAAGTACCTTAGGGACTGGGCTATCTCCATGGGCCTCTGAGCTACTCTCCAGCCCACTCCGAGACTTTCCCAGTGTCTGGATTCCTCTAGCAGTCAGAGGTGTCGCACGGCCATTGCTGCTCTCATCATTCATGACTGTTGGATATGGAATATTGTGAGTGATGGATTATTCATTCATGACTGTTGGATATAGAATATTGTGACTTTCCTTCCTTTGACTGTCACCCTGAGAACCATTCCATTGCTCATTAAAACCTCCTGCTGTGGGCAAGGGAAGGATAGAGATGAAATTCATTTTGGAACTTGTTAGAAGCACTGATGAAAGGTTTGCTGGGATTGTGGAAACAAGTCTCTTTATATTTCCGTATTCTTTTAAATAAACCTTGTTTTCATCAGTGAGATTTATATGGTGGCTAGAGAACATATGTGTGCTTTGCCTTTCTGCTTAAAGCAGTTCCCCAAAAACTTCATGGAAAAAATTCAAATTTTCTCCCAATCCATATGAAATACTTATTTATACTTTTTCTGTTAAAATTGACTGCATAACTACAAACAAATACCTGAGCAAAATATTTTCAACCCACTGAATACGTCAATATTTGTGTAGGTAGAATCTGCTTTCATGTCTAAATAGCATGCTTTTAATGTCTATACACACTAAAAATATCAAGCAAGTATGAGCCACACAGGTCTAAAACTATTTTATAAATACCCAAAGAATTAAGAACAGTTGTTACTATCAAGAAAAGGCCATGAATTAAAATGATGAGGTTTCCAGCCAGGATTTTTTTATTCTAGATCTTGCCAGAAGTTTACTGTACCCATCTGAGGCAAAGAGAGTGACTCCAGATATGAGGAGGCTGTCCCTAAGGAGCAAGATGAAGGCTTCCCAGACCTGAGAATTGTGATCTTGGATAGCAAGCCCAGCAAGATAGAGCTGGCTGGAGGAAGAGGATGGAACTCGGGGCTGGGAGATAACCACATGGATGTCTGTGATGGCTAAGTTTTAATTGTTTAAGTAAATAGTCCATAAAAAAGAATTCCATCTCTTTAGTCAACAAGCTTGTCCCTGAGTTGTTATTAAGGCTTTTTGAAACACATAATATTTTCTGGGATTCCAAGACACAAACATTAAAAAGTCTTTTATAGCCCTTGTTAGAAGAAAATAGTAATAGTGGTAGTTATCAATTCATTGATTCTACATACACTAAAGGGTGTGATTTAAAAAGAGTAACCTTATGTACAACATGTTATTAGGTACATGGTTTTGTTTAAATTTTCTATGTGTTTTAGGGCATTTAGAGCTTACAACAGTGTAGTGTAGATGGTATTCTACCTGTTGAATCCATGAGGAGTTTGGAGTAGCCTCAAATTTCAGTCTAAATATCTTATCTGGATCAAACATAATTTCTTTCAACCAGACCTCAGCCCGTCAGGGGCTCCTATGTCCACTGGTGGCTCCTTAGGATGGGCAGGGCCTAGCTAAGCAGAACCAGTGTTGCTGAGAAATACAAGCAGATCACAGGGAGTAAAAACAATGTTACAACTCCAGACAAAGGATCTGGTTGCCCAATATCCACTCATATGCCCAGCCACTCATTAGAGTTTGGTTTTTGTTGTTGTTGTTAGATTTATTTATTATTTTATGTATACGAGTATTTTGCCTGAATGTATGTAGATGTACTATGTGTGTGTATGGTACCCAAGGAGGCCAAAAGAGGGCATTAGTTCCATAGAACTAGAGCTATAGATAGGTAGTTGTAAACCACCATATGGGTGCTAGGAATTAGACCAGATCTCTGGAAGAACAAGTGCTCCTAATCACTGAGCCATCTCTCCAGGTCCTGTTAAGCAGTTGTTTTTGTTTTTGTTTTAATGAATTAAATACATATCAGCTAGTGTTTGCCATATTGACTATTTTTAAGTTTACAGTTTAATAGCAAGTACATTCACATAGCTATGCAACTGGTGTTCAGAAATCATTTGATGTTGCAAAGCTGAGAGTCTACATTCTTTAACAACTCTATACTCTCCCCATTCCAGTTCTCATCAATCACCACTCTGTTCTGTGTCTACTACATGTACTTCATGAAAGTGGAATCACACAGTAGGCTGAATGTGACCTGCTCCATGTACCACAGTATCTTTGAACACAGTATCTTTTGAGGCACAACAGACTATACCGACAATCATCTCATAAGGTTTTAAATTATTGTATAACAAAGAGTAGCACCAATAGATGACCTTATGATTTAAAAAAAACCATAAATGCAAATTATTTTAACTTGCATGGGCTTTCACAGTTCTAATAACTTATCTAAAGTAAAAGAAAAAAGCCTCAAACCAATATATGTTGCCCATAACTCAACCAAAATACTTATCAATAAAGGATCGTTGGGGCTGGAGAGATGGCTCAGTGTTTAAGAGCACTGACTGCTCCTACAGAGGACCTGGGTTCAATTCCCAGCACCCACATGGCAGCTCACAACTGTCTGTAACTCCAGTTCTAGGGGATCTGACATCCTCACACAGACAAAACACCAATGCACATAAAATAAAAATAAATTATTTTTAAAAAGGGTCTTTAAATTATAATTTTTTGTAAATAAGATAATACATTTTACAACATCAGTTTTTCCAATAAAAAGTCTGAGACACATTTTACCACTTCTCATGAAGTACACTAAGAAATGTATTCAAAGATATTCCCGAGCATAACTTTACTTGCTTGCTTGCTTCTTATTTTCAAGAATATTTTTTGCCCATTATAGAATTACAATACCAACTGAAATTATAAATTTATGTTTCCAATCCAAGTAGTTACTGATAGTTTTTATTTTAAATGTTGTTCTTAAAAATGAAAGTGAGTACACGTGTCAAAAAAAAAAAACCCAGCTGATGTTCTTACAACCCACCAGATAACCCCATTTCCCTTAAAAAGTTGTCCTTATTTACAAATGGCATTGTGTTGTGATGTTTTCTTTTCAAGTGTTCTAAAAAAAAAAATTACAGTTTTAGCTTTAGTTACTTCCCACAAAACTCCAACTTCCAACTCTGCATTGTTCTTTCATGACCTCTGATGGTAAAAATGGAAAGTGACATTATAAACACTGCCAACAAAAGTAACTCAAATCCCATTCACCTCAGTAAAGTAAAACTGTATACCCTTTTTCATGTGCACATATCTTGACAAGGCGATATCCCTACTGATGTGAAAGTAACACTGGACAATTTCAAACTACTTTAAAGTATGGAAGAAGTCCTCCTAGTTGAATCCTGTAGGTAACAGAAAGGACATTTTAGTAATACAGTAGCTTATAACCCACTATGGCTACAAGCTATAAAGTATAAATTAAAATATAGATACATAGGATAAATAATCAGTGCCTATATCTATTTGTGCATAAATAACAATAATGAAGCATGATTATATATTAAGAATTGAATTATTTGTGCCTATATATTAGTTCAACTTAGTAAGATTACTGTCAAAGCCTTGGTTTCTCTCCCCCCAAAAGCTTTCCCTTAATCAATTTACCTGGGATTATAATCCCAGGAATAATGAAGAAACAGGAGTTAAATCAGAAAGGAAGAAAATACTGAGATAAGAATGCATTGCCAAATGATAACTTCTGTGGCCAGACTATGCCATTATTGATGTCTTCTGCAAAGGCTTAAGGAAATGCCTGGGACTGGGGGGAGTATCATTTCTTCATGGACTGCCACCCACCATGGGTGAAAGTGGCCCTGGGACTTTGACTAATGCATAATTGTTTGTCAGTTGCATGAATGTAGTAGTTCAATGGACATTTTCTGCTGAATTTGAAAAATTCCAGGGAAAGAAGCCTCCACTCTGGCCAGAGGTAAAGCATGTTCCAATTACACTGAAGGGCAGCTGGCCAAAGTTTGTGAGAACCAATTGTGAAAGTGATTGTTGCGTGTGCCTGAGGGGACCTGTGATGGACAGAGTGACGTTGGGGTAACAGGCCCTTTGCACTTCTCCGATCCCCCTTCTCTGCTCATTAAGTCTGATCTATCATAGAGAATCCTGTAAGGGGTCGGTCAAACACAATCTCTGCAAGAGGTTGTGTGACATTAGCTAGCAGCCCTGCTGCTCTTGTTGGTTCTAAGGCATTGCTGACACCATCATCTCTTTCTTCCATTAACTATTAGAATGTCTCTCACCTTTGGCCAGCATTCTGCTGATCTTCCATTGCCTGATAGAGAGACCCAAACAAATCCTTGTCAGGTTATGGTTGCTGCAACTGCAACAGAGTCATCACCTGCCACAAAACCACTTCCCTTGCATGATGATGGGGCATTTGGGGGACCTACATTCATCTTTTCCCAAGACAATGGCTGAACAGATATAGAATCCAAAGAGCTGTTCCAGTGAAAAAGTACATTTGTAAATTGCATACATCCCAATTATTCACTTAAGGTCACAGGGTGAACCAAAGACCCATTGTGACCTTCATGAGACATAGTTGAACTTGGGCTTGAACTTGAATCTTACATAATCTCCATATGGTTCTCACTCATATCAAAAGCCATGGTGACTTTTCTTGTCTTTGTCTTCAGTGTCAGCTCAGACTCCTTATCAGAGAGCCCTTAAAAGATCTAACTTCCTTTCCTCAGTGTGATAGCATCTTGGTAAATGGCCGCAGTGTGGCCTCCTTGTGGAAAGAAAGAGAGATCTTCTGATATTAGTCCTCACTCATAACTACTCATCTTTCCTTTAACTGATGTGGTGTGGGTCTGTAGAATCCAACAGATCTATAAACTAGGCACCAGCATGGATTTTTCATTGTGATAATGTTAATCAATATCTCTCTCTCTCTCTCTCTCTCTCTCTCTCTCTCTCTCTCTCTCTCTCATGTAAAATTTTAAATGTAGAGAGTTCAAGGAAATACAGTACTGCCAAAATAATGTTCTGGTTTACTTTTAACCACAAAATGAATTTATATCAAAGAAGGAACTATATATTAGACATTTGAAAAATAATTTTATCTTTAGTCTTCTATTGCTATATCAAACTACAAAAATTGGTAAATCCTTACACATAATAATCAAAGGCTAGTTTTGGTTGCATCGAAGAGACACATCTTTTCATGTGTGTGCTGGTTAGTTATTGTCACCTCGACACGAACCTAGACATACCTGGGAAGAGAGAATCTCCACAGAGGGATTCCCTCCATCGGGTTGGTCTATGGCCATACCTGTGAAGCATTTCCTTAATTACAGCAACCTACTGTCATCTCTAGGTAGGCTGGCCAGGACTATACAAGAAAGGTAGCTGGGTGAGCCAGAGGAAGCAAGCCCATAAGCAATGTTTCTCTGTGGCCTCTGCTTTGGTTTCTGCCTCCAAGTTCCTGCTTAAGCTCTTACGCTAACTTCCCTCCGTGATGGACTGTGACATGGAAATGTCAGTTATATAGAACTTAGTCTCCCCAGCTTACTTTAGCTCATGCGTTTATCACAGTAACAGAAATCAATCTAGAAAAATGTACTTATTAGCCAATCTCATATCCTCTTTCATTGAGTGCCTGTTCCTGCTTTTACTCCATCTTTATATTTTATTTTTACTACTGAGCCTGGAGGGTTCTCTATATATTCTAATCTTCAAATATTTTCTCTGAGTCTTTAGCTTATCTTTTCATACTCTTATAAGGGCTTTCATAAAATAACACCTTTTTTAACTTGATGAAGCCCAATTTATCAACTTTTTGATTTTCCATTTATAATGACTATAAAACCACATTAATTATCTTATTTAGAAGTGTAGTCAAATTGTTATGGTTACTGGCACCCCCAGTGGCCATTCACAGAATTATTGGAGAATTATTTTTAAAAGTTTCATAACTGAATCATCATCCATGTCGTCACAATATAATTGTAAACTGGCAGCTCTGCATGCCCTAGGGAAAGAGCATCTGCCTGTGTTTCAAAAACATTTAAATAATTACAAAGATGGCTGTACAATTTCTCAAAATTTTATTATGGATAATTATTTTTATTTTTCTTGGGGAAAATTATAGCATCAGCAAAACTTTGAACACCAGATTTCATATGTAAAAGAATTAAGAAAAATTTTAATTAAAACAAAAGCAATCAGGATATGGACAAATGAAGAAAAGTAAACAGTAACAATAAATAAATAAAAACAGCACTATATGGTCTTTAAACTTAATTTTCTTGTGACCAGAATAACACAAAGCTTTCAGTGTCTTTCCTATTACCTTTCCAAGTAAAGGGAACCCACATCTTAAGAAGAGGTAAAGAAACAGGACTTTGTTAAATTTAACTACTGTATAACTAAATTTGCTGCTCCTTAACTTAATCCCAGGATGCCCTTGTTCTGCATCCCTCTGATGTTTCAGGTCTCAGTTGCAGCTGTGCTCTGGATGCTGACCACATTCTCACACTGTACAGTGTCATCAGAAAATGAATTGAGGGCTTTTTGTGAGGTATAGTTCTTATCCCTGAGAGACTCAACTTGGAGCAAAACAAACACATATATGTATCAAAGTTCACAGCAGTCCAGGAATCATTCACACATAAAGCACATAAGAAATCTGTGACAATTATGAAAAACTATAAATGTAGGAACCTTTGATCTATCCAAAATGGTACTTACTCGCATTGCCTACTCACTTTTCCATTTCATACAGATCTTAACTAGATGTATGCTTACCATGAGAGTTGGTATTATGCAGTATTTAAAATTAGGCATCTTTCAGTCAGTATGTCAGAACTGGAATCTTGGATATGCTTCTTTTTAATTGTATGAACTCCAGAAATTTATTATTTAAATGTTAGCGTCTATAAGGTGTAGTTAATACTACTTACTTTAAAACGTAGTCAGGAAAATTGAGTTACATGAAAATGTATGCAGCCATGCCTAGCACAAAACTCTCAAAATACAACTAAAAAAAAATAATAAGTCTAACAATTAAACAGAGCATCAAAAACTTAGTGAGTGGTATACCATATAATTCAGTGTGACAAACATTTGAACCTTATAAAAGTGTTTTTGGGGTCAGAACTTGGTTCAAAACAATGGCTATTCACTCTGTAGACACAGTAACATTCATTATACATCCTCTACATCAAAGCTGTAATGATTACCCCTACAGGACCATTAGTAGACTATTAGTCTAACAAAAGGACTAACTGCCACAACTGAGCTTCAAATAATGGTGTCAGCTTTAGTGCAAGTGAGATGAGGCTATATGAATAGGTCACACCAAATGCATCATATAAGGCCTTATAGATGTTCATAGAAGTTTAATGTAAGTTCAATAAGAAATCATTGAAGGATTCTGAATAATGAACTAATCTTATTTATGTTGTCAAACAATGACCTCTTAAATTATATAGACAATGGTCTAGAGGAGGGTAAGTAAAGAAGTAGGAGGCTAGGAAAGTAGTTCAGGAAATAATGTTGTGGGTCAAGACATCAACACTTAAGATTTAGAGAAGCAAATAGAAGGGAGACATGCTTTGAAGGAATACTGACATTATCAATTATGTATAGGGAAGAGAAAACTCCAAGATTTCTGTCAATAATTACATGCTGCACCACACAGGGCAATGGGAAGTATTGATAGAAGAAATAGGCATAGAAAGAGAATAAAGCAAGGCTTCTGGGGCTGAGGGGATAGCTCAGTGTGTAAAGAGCTTGTGGTGCAAATATGAGGACCAGACTTCAGATCCCCAGCACCGTGTAAAAGCTAGGTGGAGGTGCAACCTGCCAGTAATCCCAGCACTCAAGAAGGCAGAGACAAGGAATTCTCAGAGCAAGCTGGATAGCTAGACTAGTCAAATCAGTAAGCTGTGGGTTCAAGTTTATGCTGTGGAACATTTGCTATAATGATGCAAAGATGTGTTGCATTCTTTTATGTTACATTTGTTTAACTCTGTGAAGCTGTGTTACTGTGCCTGTCTAAAACACCTGATGGTCTAATAGAGAGCTGAACAGCGAGCTGCCAAAGCGAGGCAGGAGAAAGGATAGGTAGGATGGCAGGCAGAGAGAATAAATAGAAGGAGAAATCTGGGCGGAGAGGGAAAAAAAAGCAAGAGAAGGAGTGAGAGGAGGAGGAGAACACAAGGGGCTGGCCACCCAGCCACACAGCCAGCCCAGTAAGAATGAAAGTAAGATATATAGAAGTAAGAAAAGGAAAAATGCCAGAGGCCAAAGATGGATGGGCTAATTTAAAGTTAAGAAAAGCTGTCAGGAAACAAGCCAAGCTAAGCCTGGGCATCTATAATTAAGAATAAGCCTCCAGCAGGCAGGCCCAACTACCACCATCCCCCACTGGACCTGTAACCTACAAGCCCCAATTTTGAGAAAATCAACAAGATAGACAAACCCTTATCCAAACTAACTAAAAGGCAGAGAGAGAGCATCCAAATTAACAAAATAAGAAATGAAAAGAGAGATATAACAACTGACAATGAGGAAATCCAGAGAATCATCAGGCCACACTTCAAAAACCTCTACTCCACAAAACTGGAAAATCGAAAAGAAATGGACAATTTTCTGGATAGGTACCATATACCCAAATTAAATCAAGACAAGATAAACAATTTAAATAGACCTATAACTCCTATGGAAATAGAAGCAGTCATTAAAAGTCTGCCAACCAGCCAGGTGGCAGTGGTGCATGCCTTTAATCCCAGGACTCAAGAGGCACAGCCAGGTGGATCTCTGTGAGTTCGAGGCCAGACTGGTCTACAGAGCGAGATCCAGGACAGGCACCAAAACTACACAGAGAAACCCTGTCTTGAAAAACAAAACAAAACAAAAGTTTCACAACCAAAAAAAGCCCAGGGCCAGATGATTTCAGTGCAGAATTCTACCAGAATTTCAAAGAAGAGCTAATACTAATACTTCTCAAATTGTTCCATACAGTAGAAACAGAAGAAACATTGTCAAACTCTTTCTATGAGGCTACAGTTACCCTGATACTCAAACCACACAAAGATGCAACAAAGAAAGAGAATTACATACAAATCTCCCTGATGAACATTGATGCAAAAATCCTCAATAAAATACTGGCAAACCAAATCCAAGAACAAATCAAAAAACAAACAAAAAAAATCATCCATCATGATCAAGTAGGCTTCATCCCAGAGATGCAGGGATGGTTCCACATACAAAAATCTCTTAATGTAATCCATTATATAAACAAACTGAAAGGAAAAAAAACACATATCTCATTAGATGCTGAAAAAGCCTTTGACAAAGTCCAACACCCCTTCATGAAAGATCAGGACTACAAGGAACACACCTAAACATAATAAAGGCAATTTATAGCAAGCTGACAGCCAACATCAAATTAAATGGAGGGAAATTCAAAGCAATTCCATTAAATCAGGAACAAGACAAGGCTGTCTACTCTCCCCATATCTATTCAATATAGTACTTGAAATTCTAGCTAGAGCAATAAGACAATAAAAGGAGATCAAGAGGATACAAATTGGAAGGAAAGAAGTCAAACTTTCACTATTTGCAGATGATATTGTGGTGATATGTTATCTGTGTGCCCCAATGAAGCTTATCTGAGTATCAGAGGGAAAAGTCAGGCATTATAGTAAACATAGAAGTCAGGCAATGGTAGTACACACCTTTAATCCTAGCATTCAGTAGGCAGAGATCCATCCAGATCTCTGTGAGTTCAGCTCTGTGAGTTCACTGGGAATAGAGCCAGGCATGATGGCACACACCTTTAATTCCAATACTAGTTAACCATAAAGGTCTGGAGGTCTGTACAGACAGACAGGAAGTGACAGAGCTGGGCAGAAAGAGGAAGAGATGTAGCTGGGCAGAGAGAGAAGTGAGATGGTAGGGACAGAAAGGCATATAGGTGTGAGTATACAGGAAGTAGATCTCTTTGGAGGCTGAGGAGTCAGTAAGGTGAGGTTGGCTGTGGCTTGTCCTGTTCCTCTGATCTCTTGGTTTTCACCCCAATATCTAGCTCTGGGTTTTTTATTAATAAGACGATTTAGCAATTCACCTTACATGATATGATAGTCTACATAAGTGACCCCAAAACTCCTACAACTGATAAACACCTTCAGTAATATGGCAGGATACAAGATTAACTTAAAAAATCAATAGACCTCCTATACACAAATGGGAAATGGGCAGAGAAAGAAATTAGAGAAACATCACCCTTTACAATAGCCACCAATAATATAAAATACCTTGGTGTAACTAACCAAACAAGTGAAAGACTTGTATGATAAGAACTTTAAGTCCTTGAAGAAAGAAAATGAAGAGGATATCAGAAAATGGAAGAATCTCCTATGCTCATGGATAGGTTAGAACCAACATAATAAAAATGGCAATCTTACCAAAAGCAATCTACAGATTCAATGCAATCCCCATCAAAATACCAACATAATTCTTCACAGACCTCAAAAGAAGAATACTCAACTTCATATGGAAAAACAGAAAAGCTAGGATATCTAAAACAATCCTTTACAATAAAGCAACTTCTGGAGGCATCACCATCCCTTACTTCAAGCTCTACTATAGAGCTATACTAATAAAAAAACCAGCTTGGTATTAGCATTAAAAACTGACATGTGGACCAATGGAATTGAATGGAAGATCCTGACATTAATTCACATACCTATGAATACCTGATTTTTGACAAAGAAGCCAAAACTGTACAATGGAAAAAAGAAAGCATCTTCAACAAATAGTGCTGGCAGAACTGAATGTCAACATGTAGAAGATTGCAAATAGATCCATATCTATCACCATGCACAAAACTCAAATCCAAGTGGATCAAAGACCTCAACATAAATCCAGCTACACTGAACCTGATAGAAGAGAAAGTAGGAAGTAGTCCTAAATGCACTAGCACAGAAGATCACTTCCTAAATATAACACCAGTAGCACAGACACTGAGAGAAACAATCAATCAATGGGACCTCCTGAAAATGAGAAGCTTTTGTAGGGCAAAGGACACAGTCAATAAGACAAAACGACAGCTTATAGAATGGGAAAAGATCTTCACCAACCCCACATCTGACAGAGGGCTGATCTCCAAAATATATAAAGAATTCAAGGAACTATACAGCAATATACCAAACAACCCAATTTAAAAAATGGGCTACAGATCTAAACAGAGAATTCTCAATAGAAGAATCTCAAATGGCCGAAAGACATTTAAGGAATTGCTCAACATCTTTAGGCATCAGGGAAATCAAATTAAAATGACTCTGAGATACCATCTTACACCTGTCAGGATGGCTAAGATCAAAAACACTGATGACAGCTCATGTTGGAAAGGATGTGGAGCAAGGGGGAAATTCCTCCACTGTTGGTGAAAGTGCAAACACTTTTGTACAGCCACTTTGGAAATCAGAATGGCACTTTCTCAGAAAATTGGGAATCAATCTACCACAAGACCCAATGATACCATTCTTGGGCATATACCCAAGGGATGCTCAAGTATACCACAAGGACACTTACTCAACTATGTTCATAGCAGCATTATTCGTAATAGCCAGAACCTGGAAAAAACCTAGATGCCCCTCAACAGAAGAATGGATAAAGAAAATGTGGTACATATACACAATGGAGTACTACTCGGCCTTAAAAACAATGACATCATGAAATTTGTAGGCAAATGGATGGAACTAGAAAATATCATCCTGAGTGAGGTAACCCAGACTCAGAAAGATGAACATGGTATATACTCACTCATAAGTGGATACTAGAGGTAAAGCAAATGATAATCAGACTACAACCCACAGCTCCAGAGAAGTTAGGAAACAAGGAGGACCCTAAGAGGCATGTACGGATCACCTTGGGAAGGGAAAACAAAGGAGATTCCAATGAGAAAACTGGGGATGGGGGGGCAGCAATAGAGGGTAGGGGATGGGAGATGAGAACATGAGGGAATGGGATGGTCAAGCTGGGGGAGAGATGGAGTGGGAGAGCAATATAAGAGATATCTTGATAGAGGGAGACATTATGGGGTAAGGGAGAAACTTGGCGCTAGGGAAATACCCAGGAATCCACAAGGACGACCCCAGATTAGACTACTAGCAATGGTGGTGAGGGTGCTTGAACTGGCCTACCCTGGTAATCCGATTGGTGAATACCCTGTCATCATAGAGCCTTCTTCCAGTAACTGATGGAAGCAAATGCAGAGATCCACAACCAAGCACCAGGCCGAGCTCCAAGAGAGTGAAGAGGGATTGATTATATGAGCAAGGGGAGGTCAAGATCATAATGGGGAAATCTACAGAGAAAACTAAACCAAGCTCAAAGGAGCTCACAAACTTTAGGCTGACAGCTATGGAACTTTCATGGGACCGGACTAGACCCTCTGCATTCAGGAGACAGCTGTGTAGCTTGGTCTATTTGAGGGGCCCCTGGCAGTGTGATCAGGATCTATCCCTGGTGCATGAGCTGACTTTCTGGATCCCATTACCTACGGTTGGAAAACTTGCCCACCCCTCATAAAGCAGGGTGGGAGGCAGAGCTTGGTCCTGTCTCAAATGAATGTACCAGGCTTAGCTGTCTCCCCATGGGAGGACTTACCATGTTTGTCTACATGAAGTGTCACCATAGTTTTTTTCACTGAGGTCCTTAGGCAGTTGTCTGGGCCACTCGTCTGTTTTACAGTACCAACGTACACAGGGCAGGGACTGTGTTCACGCAGTATGTACTAAAAACAGAACCATAAACTGAATTAAATTGACTTGTAAATTGTAAGAATTTAATAATGCACAGAAAGTTTCCAGCAAGTGCTCAGTAAATGGTAGCTTAAGACGTTGTTAATATAATTCTTGCCTATGGTTATTGTACTTATTATATTTAGACAAAAAGGTGGAAATGTATGATATTTTGTTTGTGATCTGACAAAAGAGCTAGCCTGGAGATCAGAGGGCAGAGCTTTACTTGTCAGAACACAAACAAAATATCATACGACACAGGTTTCTATTATATTTTTATTGGAATGTTTCTGGCTTGTAAACACTCGGATAGCAATATGTATTGTTGAGTGAAAAGTTCAGAATTTTTGGGAATTTTTAGAAATAGAAAGGAGGTACAGAATTGTGTCTACCAGAAGCAAGCCCCTCTACTGTTTGAAGGGTCCTCTGAGATGAGGAACGTCTCTGCGTGTATATGTATCTGGAGAGCGAAAGAAGGGGGATGGGAGAAAGAGAGCGCAAAAACCCAAGCAAGTCACTGTAGAGGAGAGCTTTGAAAAGTAGGATACCAGAAAAACCAGAGCCGCTGTGCAAGTGCGGCTGGCTGTCTCACTGGGAATCCTGGTATTGTGCATTTTCTAATGCTTGTCCACTAGGTGGCGGACCTCTCTTCTTCAAAAACTAGAATTATTTCTACCAGGTTTGTGTTTCTCTCACAACACCCACACATGACTTGTTACGTGAAGGAAATCCAACCTCATAAATCGTT
>CABHPP010000711.1:18904-33593 GCA_902168425.1 Peromyscus attwateri | reverse complement strand
TTCCTTCTTTTCTTGTCTTGGATTATGTCTAGAATAGCTCTCTCTGGATTTCAAGTGACATAAGGTTCTTTAAGACTGGAATCTAAGGGAGAATGATCTGCTGGCAGCATCCAGGATTAAATCAAAATAGTCAGGCACGGTGGCCCCAGCCTGTAATATCAGCACTCAAGAGGCAGATGTAGGAGAGTCTTAACATGCTTAAGGCCATCCTAGGCTGCAGAGAAGTCACGGGAAGCCTGAGCTACCAAGAGAAACCCTGTCTAAAACAAGCACAAAAGCAAGAACAACAAACCAAGAAATGACAGCTGAGGTGATGATTGGTGGGTCTTGGGTTAGGTATCCCTTACCCAGCTCTGGTCCACTTGGCCATGGGCCTGGGAGGTGCACAAGGAGGCCAGGTTAGTTAGACATCAAGAGTCGGGGTTTACATTTCTCCTTAGCAAAAGTTGTGAGTACATGAAGGTAGTCTAGGACCCTGTGGATCAAATCGCCCACCCCTTTCCTGGCTACTTATATTTTTTTAGTCTCTGTCATCTCTAAATGCATTAATCTGTCATGTAGAAGTTTCCCAACTTTACTACTCACTATAAAAAAAAAAGTCATATACTTTATGTCATCTTTCTAAAACATTAGGGAGTGATATCCAGGACTCTTAAGCCTTAGGTGTGCTGTCTTGGTCTTTTGTTTCAGAGGTCCATTTCGTTCTGCATCAGTCTCTGGACTGAAAGGCTCAACGTGGCGTTTGCATGTCAAGTACTTCCTCGGCCTTCGCCAGTCCACTAAGAAGAGCATAGTAGAGAATATAGAAAGGTCCACACGTCCAGCATTCCTCAGGTAAAAGCAAGTGACTGCTGTTTATTTCCAAAGCTTTCCCTGGAGACTCCAGCCTCTTACATGCTATTCTGGCTCCCTCACTCTGAGACGTTCCCTAATGAGCCAAATGATAACCTCTCAGCTCCTTCTCCACTTGCATCCCCTCAGGGACACGCGCCCCTGTCCAAGGCTCCCTGGAAATGACAACAGTAATTTCTTACCCCTGCCGCCACTTGTAGTCAAAGATAAAGAAGTCTGTTAGCAGGGAAACCATTTTGCAGCCAGGAGATTTCTAAACCTGGGCTGAGTAGGTGCGCACAAGCCGTAGAGCTAAGCATGTCCACTGCACGTATGACATATCTAAGCGTGTGCGCATTCCACTGCACGCAAGGCACAGGTCCCGAGAATTGATGGTGCAGCTGTGAGCATCGAGCTTCATCCCAGGGCGGTCGTGGGAACCTCTCCATCAATGACAGTCCTTCTAATGACACCCCCGAGGCACAGCCACAGTGAGTCATTTCCTACCAGACAGCAAGAACTCAAACCTACGTGGTACGAACTGGATGCGCCCATTCAGATAGCTCAGCACTGATGCGAGCCATGCTATATCCTGTGTTCCGGTGCAAATACCTTTTGAGATTCTCACTAAAAAATCCTATCCTAGAATTTTCCTTTTTCCTCTGGATGCACACCTACGTGTGTACATGCACGCGCACACACTCACACACATGCACACACATGCACTCACATGCACACACACGCACACTCACACGCACACACATGCACGCACATGCACTCACATGCCCTGTCTCCCCTCCTCTCTCTGCTGTCTCTCCATAGGTTTGCTCCTCCCCCACTCCCATCTCCCTTGCCTCCCTCTTCCCCCTTCTCCGAATCTCTTTCCCCTTACACTTTTTGCTAACTCCCCTCACGCCTAAACCATTACAAAGAAGTGATTGCAGCCTCTGTCCCCAGGTTTATAAAGTGCTGGTTTTGTGGTCTTTCATTCTTTTTTTTTTTTTTTTCTTTCAGAGACAGGGTTTCTCTGTGTAGCTTTGCGCCTTTCCTGGAACTCACTTGGGAGACCAGGCTGGCCTCGAACTCACAGAGATCCGCCTGCCTCTGCCTCCCAAGTGCTGGGATTAAAGGCATGCGCCACCACCGCCCGGCTTGTGGTCTTTCATTCTTATACGATCTAAATCCCACCAACATATAATAGAGTAGAAACAGACCATCAAAGTCCAACTGCCCTGAGCTTACACCTTCTGCATTCAACAAAAATTCTTGGTGCCATAGATTTACAGGGCTGACTTTTCACAGTCCAAGAAGACAACGCAGAGTGCCAAAACACTTTCTAAAGCATCAAATATAATATCAGAGGTGTTTTAATATGGGTGGTTTATTCACTTTGATTTTTAGAAATTTGGTAATTTGTATATGATTTGATTTATATACTAATTTATCATTAACCTGAGCATTGAATTAACCTAACACCCCGCCCCCCACTTTTTTTTTTCTTCAAATTGTGCCATGTAGCAGAAAGTCACCTAGGAAATGGCCACCCAGATTGTTTGGATAGCAGACTGGAAGGATTACAGAAGCGTGTGTAAATGTCTCTGGCCGCCATATTGGAATATGACCCAGAAATATGTAAATGTCAACAGACCTCGCACAGCATTGGTGTCTCTCCTCGGGGCTCTGGTGGCAAGAACAGCTGTCCCTGGCAAACCCTCTCGCTGCGATTTGGCCCCTGCTGGCCCAGGCCTTTGGACTTGGGTCACATGATCCTGTTGGCTCTGTCCCTTGGACTCTCTTTCCCTGTCTGTCACCCATTCAGCCTCTGAGTTAGACATGGCTCTTGGTTCAGCTTCCCTGCCTGGAGACCTTGTCTCACTGACTCTGCCCTGCTCCACTTGGAATGAACGCATGCTTTGTACTTGTCCCATTATCATGAATTATGGAATCATAAATCAGGAAGTGACCTCAGAGTTCTCTGTTCCGGTTTCTCATTTGACTACTGAGTTAGGTGACCGAGTTTTCCAGACAGTCTCAATTTATGCCTCTTGTCCTGATGTAACTATTAATAGTCTCCACTTTGCTATTATATGTGTCCTACTATGGACGGCAAAGAATATGGCCTCCCTACCAAAGAAGGAAGAGACTTCGCGAAGGCCAGGACCTGCACCCAGGTGTCCAGAAGTGTTTTTTTTTTTTTTAATAATTATGATACTTATTGATATGCCTCTTCCACTTCAGAGACTTTCTTTAGAACAGTTCTTAACCAAAGCCTCCTGGAGAACTTTCAAAATGCAAGCACCTTGGCTGTAAGCATTGTTCGGAGTACAGTCTGCATGTGTGTCATGTGACCATACTCCCTGGACATCCGAATGCACATCTCAGATTCAGAACGCCCTCTTAGAGGAAAGCGAGTCTCAGAAGAAGTTAATCATCCCCAAACCAAGTGTCAAGGTGGACTGCTTCAAGGCTACCAAAGTTGGCCAACCCTTTGCAAGATTCCTGTATCTAACACTCAACAATTCCATTATGTTTTATGCCATGCCATGTGACTTTGAAACAGGGCTCTAAAAGTCCCAGAAGTGGCTTCTCTGGCAGGTCCAACTCTAGCAGCTACCTTGAGAGATTTCTGGGATCTTGAGAGACTCCAGCTGATTTTCGGCATACAACAGGGTCAAGACAATTAGATGAAGCAGTCAGCTTCACTCTACAGTGGGTGACAGTCCCCACCTAATAGTGGCTTTGCTATTAAAAAAAAAAAAAAAAAAAAAAAAAGCAGTGCTGGCCAGCAATGTGAAGCTGGTGACCAGGGAGGTTTAGCGAAAGATAGCCATGTTTCTGACATTTTGCCAGGGACAAAAAGACTCAGAAGAAATGGCTCCATGCCAGGAAGGGGAGCAGGAGCCACAGCTGGAAACCTAGGCAAGGGAAGAAAGATTAATCAGGTTTTAAAAGCCATCTGCTCCCCTTGGCCCCAGAAGTCAAGCTGGCAACACTGCTCAGATGCCTGGATGTGGGCTGGGGAAGGGATACACTTTCAACTAGGGGTCAAAGGGCACGGCCACTCTGGGCCTCTTTGTCTGCAGTGGTGAGAGGGTGAGTTTCTTTGGTTTTGAGTCTTTATGTTATTCCTTTGTTTTGCAAGTTCAAATCTTTCACCTGGACTTTATCCATTATGCGTAAGGAAACCAACACAAATATTTCTCTCCCTTTTCCCTTCCAAAGCCCTTATTGTAAAAATACAAATGTTCAGAAGGGTGCCAGCCCACAGGCAAAGCAAATGGAAATGGAGAAGGGAAATGTCAGAAGCTGCAGCATGAATCTTAACAGGTCTTATTAATAAAAGCAAACCTGGAGCCAGTCATTGGGGTGAACACTGGAAGATCAGAGAAGCAGAACAAGCCACATTCAACCTCACCTTGCCATTTCCTCAGCTGATCCTGTTTCCTCAGACTGGAAGCCTCTGAGTTCTCATCCAAATGGATTTCAGCTGAACTGCTGCTAAAAGCCTAAAAGCTTAACCAGCTCAAAAGCTTCTAGTTTCTGGTCTTCACACCTTATATACCTTTCTGCTTCTGCCATCACTTCCTGGGATTAAAGGCTCTTGTTACCATGTCTGGCTGTTTCCAGTGTGGCCTTGAACTCAGAGAGATCCAGGCGGATCTCTGCCTCTGTAATGCTAGGATTAAAGGCGTGTGTGCCACCATTTTCTGGCCTCTATATCTAGTGGCTGTTCTGTTCTCTGACCCCAGATAAGTTTATTAAGGTGCACAATATTTTGGGGAACACAATATTACCACAAGAAGCTAAGTGTCTGTAGGTGGGAGAAGTAAGAATGACAAATGATGGGCTGATTTAGACCAGAAGAGGAGGGTAGATTGCAAAGTTCAGGGTGGGCTAGGCAATGACAAACAGGGGTGTCCTTTTGAAAGGCCCTGTATTGAGCTCCCGAACCCCAAGGAGTCAGTTAACTAGTCCCTGCCCTCTTCTGCCTGAGAAGCAGAAGTGGTTTCTTGTTTTCTGGAGAAAGTGGATGGCAAATTTTGAGCCATAAGACTCAGCTAGGGACTAAAGAGTCTTGGTGTCCTGCATGTGAGGGCTCATGGCTATTATCCCAGAACTCAAGAGGCAGGGAGGGGGATTTCTGTGGGTTCAAGGACAGCTGGGGCTACATAGTGGGTTTCAGGCAAGCCTGGGCTGCAGTGAGAAACCCTGTGTCATAGAGCGCAGGAGGCAGGCTTGGTGCTGTGTGCAGAGTGATTCAAGACCTGCAGTGCTGTGAACTGTGAGGCCCTCGGTCCTGTCACTTCCCTCCCACTCTGGAGACTGGGGAGAGCGGAAGATTCATCTTCAGAGAATCTACCAATGGAAGGGTCAAGCTTGTTCATTCCCTGATCCTCTACAAGGGAGCCTACAACTTGGCCAACTCCACCCACATTCGCCAAG
The DNA here is from genome assembly GCA_902168425.1 of Peromyscus attwateri. NCBI lineage: Eukaryota > Metazoa > Chordata > Mammalia > Rodentia > Cricetidae > Peromyscus > Peromyscus attwateri. The sequence goes on along the minus strand of CABHPP010000711.1, from coordinate 28,319 downwards.
CTCATCGGCACGTCTTTGTTATTTCTGTCGTGTGAGTGTGCAGTCAAGGAGCCAAGGAAGAAGGAATGAAGATGTTTTCAGACACATGGAACTCAACACACACATCTCCCATGTTCTCAAATTCCTAGAGCTTGGAATAAGGATGCGGGAGAAGAAATCCAGCAGCGACAAAGAGGCACTGTTTTAGTTACATCCCTCTGTTGTGATAAAACACCCTGGCAAACGCAACTTAAGGGAGAAAGGGTTTATTTTAGCTTATAGTTCGGTGAGAATACCTCCCATTATGGCAGAGAGGGCACAGCCTCAGGAACAGGGAGGCAGATGGTCACACCACTCGGGAAGTAGGAAAATGAACAGGAAACAAGAAGTGGGGCTGGGTTATAAAACCTCAAGGCTCATCTCAGTGATCCACTTCCTCCAGCAACACATCATTCCTAAAGGTTCCACAACCTTCCAAAACAATCCACCAGCTGGACACCAAGGGTTCCAATATATGATCCTGTGGGGGACACTACACAACCAAACTCCATCAGGGGGATACAGAAAAAAAGAGTTAGAACACAGAGGAACAGCGAAAGGAAGTCCTATAGTGAAAACCAGGTTAAAAGCTTAGAAAGGAACTAGTCCAGAAGGAACAGGAAGATCTTTGGCTATGGAAGAGTAGCACCCACAGGATAAAAATAACACAAGTGAGCATAATCTGATGTTTTCCAGTGTTTGGAAGAATTCCTAAGTATTTTTAAAAGATACTGAAGTGTTGGAGGATATCCAACTTCCTCCATGGCAATTATCAGTCACAGGAAAAAACTAACAAGAAAACTGTGCTGTTAACCAGCTTCTAAAATAGTTCCAGACACTACCCATTTCCTGGTTTTCATGCCCTTGTATAATTCCCTCCCATATTCAGTAGGGCTGACCATGCAACAAGTGAGTTTTGTAGAAATGATTGTGAGATTCAACGTTAGGTTACAAAAGGCAGGAGACTTTCACCTTGATCTCTCAAACCGGTTTGCTCTGGAGGAAGCCAGCTTCCACTATACAACAATGCTCGGTAGCCTTAGGACCTGGAGCTAGCCAGAAGCCAGTCATGTGAATGAGCTATCCAGGAACCCAACTCAAGATTGTAGATACTATGGGTCCCCAGTCAACACTCTGACTACAAGCCGGACCATCTTCCCCAAACACCCCTGAAATCTAGACCCTCAGAAAGCACAGAACAATGTTTATTTTTATTCTATGCCACTGAATCAACTTGGATGTAGCTGTAATGAAAACCTTAAGGGGTGGGTATGGATCTGGACCAAACAGGGGACATTGGGCAGAGTGTTAGTTTCGTATTATGAATAGTAGTGTCATGTGCCTATAATCCCAGCTCCCCGGAGACTGAGGATAACAAATTCAAGGCCAATCTGGACTACATAACAAGACCATGCATGAAATAAACAAAAACTAGATATTGTTAGTAAAGACTGATAGTTTTTGAGAGAATTTCAAATCAATGAAACGGGGAATCCTATCATAAAGTAGAATACAGGGGGCTCTTGCTACACAGTAGTAGAAAGCTTGGAAATACTATTGTCTATCATAAATTTAAAATAGGAAATATATCTATTTATTAGGTAATCTAACTTGAGAGTCATGTGGTAATCTAACTTGGGAGTGGGTAATCACTGCAAGAAAGACTATTGGCATTGTGCATGGAATCAATGCAAGCTTTGTTATAAGTGGATAGTTGGGGTACCATTCCAGGTGATAGTAAAGGGGCAGCTCCCAAAAGAGGCTTGTAAGTTTCTCCTGGTGCTCTGAGAGGCCACCCCATGCCTCCCATTTAGAAAGCAATCACTGCAGGAAATATTTTTAATATTAGGAGAGACTTTTTTGTTTTTACTACAAATCATGGCTCTTCAATAATATTGCTTTTTATTAATATTTAGGGAGCATCCAAGTTTTAAAAAGTATTTAAGTCTTTTGGTTGGAAAGACAGACGTCTTCCTTAGCGTCCCGTTGGAATCCCTTGAGTAGACTGATGACTGTCAGGAAGCTGAGCAGAGCAAACAGTTCCTGAGGAGTGAAGAGAACATCGTGTTCTAGCTCCTGGAAAAGATGGCGAGGGCTCTAACTGGTGGGGTCTTTGGTTGGGGAGTCTCACATCCCTCCTCTCTTTCCCCTCCTCCCTCTTCCTTGGGTTCCTATCTAGTCCTGGCTCTCTAGGCTGTCTCTGGAATTAATGAATCCTTCATATTGTTTCTCAGCTTCCTTCAAACTACACTGAAGCTGAATTTGGGGCAACCCAAGCTCCCCCTCCCCAATAACACAAAAGCAAGTGGACAGTCGTTCCGCCAGTTTCTGCCTCTTCTGCCCATTTCTTTTGTTTGTATCTTCAAACTTAAAGACTCAAGCACACGTTGGAAGGGTTCCCTTATGAGAGTAGAGTTCCAAACAGCACCAGTTAAACAAACAGAGGGTACAGTTAAACAACACCCCCCAAAAACACTCTGAAGCAGAGAACACTTCCGCAAGCAGAATTGAGGAATGTTCCTGTGCAGAGATCAGTTCCATTCGAGCAAGAGGCGAAGATGGGCTATGTGTCCTCATCTATCCTCCCGCCCCTTCCCTGCCGTTCTTGTCAGCCTGTAGGCTTATGAAACCTTCCGTTCTTCACAAATAAAAGCTAGTTTACCTCAAAGACTCTTGTTTCCATTTGGAAACCAATGACATGGCTTGAGAATGGATGACCCTCCCCACACCCCTCCACATCCCTCCCTGCCTGGGTCTGGTGTGCTTGGGGCATTCGATCTTAGCTTCTTCCTGGGTTGGCTGCTCTGCAAAGGGACCAGGTCCCCAGGCCTGAAATGGGAAGGAAGGATTGGATGCAGCCTTCCCCCCTACTTAGCATGTAGGGAACAGCCTCTGTCTCTTCCAGCAGGGTCCTGTGAAGTTACCATAGCAACCAGCAACTCCAGGTACCACAAAAGACAATGGCTCCAAGCACTGAGGTATGGGAGAGAGCAGGGGTTCTGGCCTGGTCAGAGCACCCAGAATTAGGCCCCAGATGCTAGGAGGGTAAAGAAGGGAGAGAAATAGAAATGGACGCATGAATGGGTTAAGCAGCTGCAGGGGCCTTGGGAGTCTGAGGAGCGAGAGGCCACTGAGAGGCAGGACAGATCATTTCTGTTCTCCTCACCACTTACCCCTTCCCAGTGCGCTCCACTTCTATTCCAAAACTCTCACCTTGAATACTGACCCTTCGAGAGCAGAAAGCAAAGTATACCTTTAGACAACAGTGTTACCCTGAGCCTCAAGGACAGGTGAATGGGGTCTCTGAAGGAAAAAAAAAAAAAAAGGGCTTGTTGTTTTGTTTTTTAAAGAGGAGTATCCTAATAATTTAAAAAAAAAAAGATTTAAAAACATTTTTAAAAGAAAACCTATGCTATTTAAATTGGAGCCCAGTTGTAACTTGGTAAAGGCAAGCTTCTGTACCTTTGTTATAATTAATTGTATACCTGTGTATGTAAATATAAGGCATTCCTATTTTGCAGTTCAGAACAAAAAAAAACTATTTGTAATATAGAATAAAGTTTATTAAAAAATAATAAAAAAAAGAAAGACTATTAAATAAAAAGTACATAAGACACAGCAAGTGGAACTTTTCCATCATTTTTATATGAAAAATGCTTTTTAAAACTAAGAAGTGGCTCCTGGGCAAAGAACAGATCCACGTTGTGTAAGTAAAGCAAAACTGTAAAGGTGAAGCCAAAGGGGCGGTTCAAAAAAGAAAGAACGACTTAAAACTTTAGAAACAATCAAGGCTTATGCTGGGCACAGTGCCTCAAGCCTCTAATGGCAGAGCTTCAGAGGTAGCAGTGTTGCCATGGGTTCTAGGCCACCCTAGGCTACAAAGTAAGACTCTGTCTTAAAACCTAAAAGAGAAAGCCAACACTTCTAAGGAAGTTAAGAACACTGTACTATTGCCTTCTCAGCAGAAACCCAAGTAAAGAAGGGCTTGTCTCAGAGCTCTCTGGGTATAGAAAGCTTTGTTCTAACAGCATGAACCCCAGGAAGGTTTGCGGGAGACATATAAAGGCTCTATAAAATTATATTGACAAAATGATCTCCATGTTGTACTGAAAGCAATAGACACAGAACCAGTTAGAAAGAGGGTTTTGGGCTTTTCAAACTTTCACCTGCAGAAAACAGGCTGACAAAAAAAATGCCTGAGCTGCAAACACAAGCTTTACGAGTGAGGGGTAGGGGATGACAGGACAGGTTATCAGTCAGTTTATATGGAATGCCTGACATTAAGAATAGTCCAAAGAGGAACTTTTCTTTCCATTCCTGGAAATGGAAGAATGACTCAGAAGATTAAAAACACTCAGAGGGCACAGCCAGGAACCAAGGAGAAGTCTTCCTAGATCTTGAGTCCTAACCAAGAAATATCAACTGTGTCTTATTAAATTAAAACAAATACAACATATGTACTTACTGTGTGTGTGTGTGTGTGTGTGTGTGTGTGTGCATGAGTGTACAGTGGAGGACAAACTGTGGGAGTCATTTCTCTCTTTCCATCATATAAGTCCCAAGGATTGAACCCAGGTCATCAAGATTGACAACAAGCTCTTCTAATTGCTAAGCCATCTCACTAGCCCATGTCCCCGTGTCCTACTAAATTTAATACTTGCACTGAACCACTGGTTCCTGTGTGGCTTCCCCCTCTTTGACAGGAGGGTTTCTAACATTTATCACATGCCTGCTTCACCAATGCATGCTGAGTATGTGCGCCAGAGACAAGTTGTCTCTTCGGTTTTCAGGTCTTTACACTGAGAAAGAATCTTAAAGAATGTCGGCTGTCAGCTCCATCTTTACTTGGACCTGATTTAGACGGTGAAATTGTAAACTTTGAGCCGATACTACCTTGGCAGGAGCCTTTTAGGAACCTTCACAAAATGGGAAGTGAATGTGTGTGTGGGAGAGACATCAATCACTCGGTGTGTTTTTTCCCACAGAGTGTTGAAACTTTATCTCCGCACTGGTATTAAGAGGAAGATGTTCCTTTAAGAGGCGGGGTATCATGGAAGATCATTATAACAGATTAAGGAAGCTCCCATGTGTTCTTTCTCCCAGTGAATAAGCCTGGGCTGGAGAAGGCTCACCTGGTGAAGTGCTTGCTGCGTGATTGTGAGGACCTGAGTTCCATCCCCAGCCTCCACAAGAAAGCCAGGTGCAGTGGGATGTGCCCATAATTCCAGCTCTGGGGAGGTAGACAGGAGGATTCCTGGGGCTTCCTGGACAGCCAGTCTAGCCAAATTAGTGAGCTCCGGGTTCAATAAGAGACCCTGTCTCAAAATAACAACACCAACAACAGCAATAATAGTGTAAAAATGATTACAGAGATATCTGATATTGACCCATGGTCTTCGTAAACACACCCATGCATGCACTCACTTGCTCTCACACACATCTGCACACACAAGAACACACACATACACTGAACTTTGCCTGCATATCAAATTCAAGGCCAGGCCAAGCCAAACAAGGAGACTCTGTCTCAAAAAGCAAACTGTGAAGAGAAGACCCCTAAACTGTCCAGACCTCCTGTCTCCTCATAGCACTTGCTCCCATGATTGTGAGGTCATCTTCTTTGACGCCTTCACGGAGACAAGCTCAAGCCAGCGTCCTGCTCTTGGGCCTCCATAAATAAACCTCTTTCCTTTATAAATCATCCAGCCTGTGGTAAAAATAAAAGTATAATTAACCTCTGCAGGTTGACATTCTGACTGAAGCCTTACAAGAAGTCTTAAGCCAGAAGCACCCGGCTAAAGCCCTTCACGTACTAAGACAGGCAGATCGTGACGTAGGAATGGTAATTATCACTTGAAGTTGTTAACTTTCGGTAAAATTTAGTTTGCAGCAATAGATGGCTTAATACAAAAATGAATGACAGTAATTGACTCAGCAATGATCTGTACTTAATGTACTTACACTAACAGTAAACGTTATGAAATAGTCGTGGCAGACAGGCAGAGCATGGAAAGGGGGTTATGAGAGCTAATAGTCACTGCCCCAGCCGAGTCAATAGACACCCACCTGAACCTGAAGCACCAAGAAACAGCAAAGGGCCAAGCCTGGTGGCTCACGCCTTGTAATATTAGGGCGCAGAGGTTGAAGCAGAAGGATTGCCATGAGTCTGAGACCAGCCTGGGAGATGTAGTAAGATCCTGACTCCATAAAAGAAAGGAAATAATAACAACAAACAAACAAACAAAAAAATCTGTTATATAGAGTAAGGAGAAAAAATCTCAGAAAATTACCTTAAATTACTAAAAAGCCTTCCTTCCAGGAAAGAAATTCTTAAGAGGAAAAGAGTGGTTGAAAGAACTGATACCACCCCAAAGGTGAATGTTTTAATGGTGCATGATTGTTTTAAAAATTGTATTTATCATTTCATAAAATAGGCTTATCTTCTAAAAGGCTCTCCCTGTTTCTGAGTGACTTGGATAGATAATGGTAGGGACACGGGCTCTGAAAAACCGTAGGGACACTTCTGTGAAGAAAACACTCATCGGGAGCAGAAGAGGAAGTGGTTTCTAAGACAGGAGTGTGAGGCCGTGGGTCTCTAGGCAGGGGAATGGCTCTGGGCTGTGGGTTGTCCCTGAGCATGTCTTGAGGAGCCTGCTGGAACCTCTCTCTCTATAAGGCCTGTGTAGGGGAGCTTTAGAAGGATTGTTGGGTCAAGAGTCCCCCACCCCTACCAACTCCCATCCCCTGCCACTCCAGAGCCAGGAGGCCCCAGCATGATGGGCCCACAGTCATGTGATGCTTCCTCACAGAGGGAGGTTAAGTGGGGAAACCCTGAAGCATAGTTAGCCCACGGCCACCGTGGCAACTTACTGCTCTTCCCTCCGTCTCAGGATGCTAACAGGAGGAGAGCTTCCAGACTGAAGACAAGTGCCCCATCACTGCCTGCCCTAGAGAATCTTCTCAAGGGTCAGAATTATCTGGAAATGCTGTGGAGTCACTATGCCTTCCCCAGCCAAATGAGGCAAGCATAATGAGGGCTGAGAAGGAACTGATAAATGAAGGTATTAGCACCCAGGCTGTCTTAATGCGACAATTTAAGCACCTTACCTTTTTCACCTTCTACACTGCTCCCAATAGCATGGGTGACACAGGCTCTTAGCCTCGCCTGCTTTCTGTCCTTTCTGCTGCCTTGCCAGGGTGAGCGGGGTGGTTTTGTTTCTCTCTCGTTCACTCATTGTAGTTGCCTACTTTGGTGCAACATAAAAAGTTAGGAACCAAGAACAATGCTGGTGCTTTTCTTGTTGTTGGAAAATCTTCCTGTTTAAGAAAGAAAAGCCCTGAAACAAAACTGACGTGTGTGTGTGTGTGTGTGTGTGTGTGTGTGTGTGTGTGTGTGTGTCCCCGTCCCCCGCCCAGGTATCTTTTTAGGCAGGTAGGGTATGAAGACATGTCTTCTCTGTGATTCCCTTTGAGGTAGGGTAGCTTGGAGACTTTTTTGGAATCTGAAACACTAGGTTGCCTTTCCCAGCTCTGTAGCAGATGTTGGCATTGGTAGCTCACAGCAGATGTCTAATGCTGCCTGAAAAAACTACTTCTGTGCAAAGCTGAGCAGGATTCATGACAGAACTCTATCCATTTCATTCCTCCAACAACAAGAAGGTGGTCCAAAAGGACCCCCCACACACACTCCGCTGCCGCCACCCGGCAAATGAGTCCATTTACATATGCCGCAAGGTGCTAGCCTTTCGTTTTTCCAAATTCATGCCTGAAATTGGTCTGAAGAGCAATGAGAAGCAAAGAGTAGGAGGGCTCAACCTGAGCTCTGCAGGAAGTTTCCTGGAGCTGGAATTCCATCAGTCATCCTGCACCTGCTCCTGCACATGGTTTGCATATTCACAAAGTGGAAGCCTTGCGCTTTGTGCTGGGGGAAATCTCATTATGCCGCCTGATGCAGAGCCATGTGCAGAGGACTGTGAGCTGCTTTCGGAAAAGGTGAACTTCTCCATATTTTTTTTTTGCTCCATCTGTGCCCAGCTTCTCATTTTGGAGGCTCTGCAAAAGGCTGAATATAAAATCCAAGCCCTGAGCCCCACACTAGCGCTACTGGTCATGGAGACAATGGAGCAAAATAGCTAACACAGATTTCTCAGTGATTAAAAATAAATAAATAACGGCAAGCTTGAAGCTAGTAGAGGGCATCAAAGGGCATACTCTTTGCGGTGCCCCCTCCACCCATGTTATCCAATAAGGAATGCAGCATGCAAAACTATTTATGTTGCAGTGAATGTTCTTATGTCTAGAAAAAAAAAGATGTTTGTGATAAAAATAGATGTTTTAGTTGTTGACTCATTGATAGTTTGGGAGCTAACTGGCTTCTGAGATTCAGCCATTGTTGTCATGGCTTGTGAAACACTGCAGTCCCCGATTCTCTGCTGACATGGGGGAAAGATGGAGGAAGCAATGGAAAGGGGGAAGTGACAGACAGATGGAAAAGGAGGGACAGAGTAGACAGACATGTGTTAGCACCAAGCATAAACCTGGGAGGGAGGTGAGTTGAAAGAAGCCGCTGACTGCTTCACAGTATGGACTGGGCTCTTTCTAGCCTTTTAGTTTGTCTCTATGTGTCAAGAGCTCTATCTTTAAATGGGCAGAAGAATCATATAGTTACATGGACACTCTCAGACTCTCTACTAATAGTAGTTTAATGTGCCCGTAAGCTCTTTCAGGGGAGTTTGTTCATCCAACAAGTACTAGTGGCCATGAATAATGAACAGCTATTAAAGCCCACTTAAGACACATGTCGAGGATAATTTCAGAAAAAATACATACCTCTTCTGTTCATACAGGGCTCCCAAGATCATTAAAGGATTCAAATGTAGCCAGATCACCTGGTGGGGTTTTTGTAGAAGAAATTCAAATGCAAAGTAGTGTCTAGTAATGCAACATTCATGGTCAAGCTTGGGATCTCATTTCAGCGATATCACTTGATATCTCAAAAGCTTTGAATCATTTCCTCTGCTCTCTTGGTGGTAGAAGGAGAGAAGTGTGTGTTGTATGGAGGGGTGTGTATGTGTGCAGGTATGTGTGGAGGTTAGGGGTAGATGTGGGTGTCTTTCCCCAGTCTCTCTCCATCTTTAGTTTTTGAGACAGAATCTCCCAATGAACCTCAAGCTCATTGATTTAGCTAAGCTGCAGGGGCAAGGGGGGTTGTCACTGAGCCTCGGAGATCCACTTGTCTCCACACAGCACTGGGGTTACAGGGGTGTACCGCCATGTTTAGCTATGTCTAGCTTTTTCATGTGCATTTAAGTACTACTTTACCAACTGGGCCATCTCTCCAGCCCTGACTTCTTCTTCTTCTTCTTCTTCTTCTTCTTCTTCTTCTTCTTCTTCTTCT